>JADANM010005719.1:8228210-8247218 GCA_026213755.1 Eurema hecabe
GCCACGTACCACCTTGTAGAATCAGATCTCTTATGCTGTATTTCCGATGAATTACGACTTGGAGTGCTTCAAGAAAAGAGCGTACATCTTTTTAAAAGGTCGGCAACCCACTCCAGAGTTGTCAAGCTCTGCAAGTTTTCCTCAGGTGGCTCGCCTGCTCGTTTGCCACTTATGTTATAAAAAAACGGATCATAGTGCGTCATTTCGATCAATGTCAAATTAACGAAAAACATTATTTAATTGTCTTTCACTGCAAATGTAATTGCACGCATTAAGCGAAAGCACTACTTAGTACTTTTGAGAGTGCTCGATATATGAATAAAGAAAGATGTAGTTGAACATTAAGCATTCGACATTAAGCATTGTGCCGCATGATGCGCTCTAGTGCTATTATTGGATAACGCTGGATATCTAGACGTAAAAGCGTATTTGTCTAGTATTCATTCGTTTCTGTCGTTATATTAACGCCTACTTACATTAAGAGCAAATGCGCACCAAACAAACAACGATTTTGACAAAGTTATAACATTTAATTCGCAGGTATTATATAAGATATTTCAATATCAATGGCTCTGAGATCAGACCTACATTATTTTGTAAAAGCTGAATGTTTCTCTAATATGCTTAATGCTTATACCCACTCTTTTGTACTTTTTATTTGTCCATCAAATTTGTATATTTTTTAATTCAGGATAACAAAAGAAATTAAGTCATTATTATAAGCATAGTCCTATCTTATTTCTACTCTAGCTATGAGGCATTTTTCAGTTGCTTTGTAGATTCATAACAGTTAGTGCATGGTGTGAAAGAGATACCACTCTATCGAACCGAAATAAGCCGACAGTCTCTTTCCAACAGTCGTTGAACAATATTTATAGCCGGTTTATACTGTTTACTATTAAAACTTAATATTAATAGTGAATCAATACAAAAGTTCTTTGAACTCGAACACAAAAACAACACTATACAATATACGTCGATTTCTTTCACACCAATAATTTCATCGCCCTTTTCCTTGTTACATATTTATTATTTGTGCCATGAATATATCAAACTTTTCTTATAGTCGAACTGCGTAGTGGCGTTGTGTTAAAATACAATATGCATCCATCAATAGTCTACGTGGGAAGTTTTGTTTGTTCTCTTCAGCGACGAAATGCTTAAGTATATTTTTCTTTTCTTGTAAATTGTATCACATTGGCTGTTGCTAAGCTATACTAGTCTGCATTGTGTGCAATAGAGTGTATATTCAACCTTAATATCTCAAAAAAAACTAAAAAGTTCTTATGCAAGTAAGACCACTGTTTAGGTTGTTCCTAACAAATCTAATTCTAGTAGTTGTTGACCAGTAAAATGCTTGAAAATATACCTGTGGTCTCTACTTTATGGGGAAGAACGAAAAAGAAATAATACATGCTTCTCACCGCGAGAGCCTTAGTAATCCTATGAGGATTTTCTTACTAAAAAGCAGTTTCAATTATTTTAATATATTAACGGAATCTATCAAATCAACTAGTTCCAGTATATTGTATTTAATTGAGGAAACATCAAATTCAGAAAGTAAAAAAAAAAATATTGTGTGTATACTTTATTATATGCTGAGTTATAAATATCACGTATTGAGTAGGAAAATTTACTTTTCATTATGTTTAATACTTGTAAAGACTTCCGAAGAATCAAATTGTACTCTTAGCCTTGAGTCGATTAGCCTGACGTCTCCTATTTCATTCATTTCTTTTCACTTCATTCCATATCTGAAAACCCTTATCAAGAATGTCACTTCGATGATTCATATTTACCAGCAGTTCACAAAATACTAGCTTCTCATTAGTTGCTGATGCAGACAGCGGATACAGGAAGTTCTGATCTAATTGACGAAAAGACTTCCAAAAGTAGACCTTCTAAATTCTCTAGTCATAACGATTTAGCCCTGAGTAAAGTGTGATGAACCGTGGACTATACGTACATATATACAAGGATAATATACAGCTTCAAAACTATAAATTCATCTTAGAGTTGGTAGCGACTACAATCATATCACCTATTGTGACGTCACATGCCACGAACATTCTTCATCTAAATATATATAATTCAAAAGTGACTGACTGAAATAGTGATCTATCAACGCACAGCCCAAACCACTGGACGGATCGGGCTGAAATTTGCCATGCAGGTAGATGTTATGACGTAGGCATCCGCTAAGAAAGGATTTTGATCAATTCTACCCTCAAGGGGATAAAATAGGGGATTAAAGTTTGAATGAAAATCCACGCAGGCGGAATCGCAGGCAACAGCTAGTATAATATAAAAAACAATAGATGAATTAAAACATTCGTTTCAACGTTTGCTTCGTAGGGTAAAGATAGTAACACCCAACCAGCTATGAGAAACACGTTTCCATCCTTAGTGTTAATAGCATTGTCAAGAACGTTCAGCCAACTTCGACTATCGAGGCATCCACGTCATATAACGCTTACGTTCTTTATATTTTATTTGTATACAAATTAGTGTTTCAGAACAGCCTCTTCAGCGTAGAGTAAGTCGCATAGGCTACAAACGCCCAGCCAGCTACCAGTATCATGCCGCCCACCGACCGTGACGTAACACATCTTTCTTCGTTGCACGCTTCATACCTACAAAAAAACAATGAATAAACTTATTCAAGTTATTAAGAATTAGCTGGCATGTCGCGTGTTCGTCAATAATCTCTAACTTAATACATCAATCCTTTTTTGTTCGCTTAAGAACCATCTTCATGCTCCAAGGAATACTCGAAGTATTGTCGAAAATAGTTCAGCAGTTTATTGATTTTTCACTCAGCAACACATTTGACAATTCATTTTATATCATCTATAATAAAAAAATAATAAGAAATGAAAAGACGCATAATTAAAAATGTAATACAATTTACCTGAATAAGAATTACTATTATACCTATTCATAGAATACTTTTCACAATAAGCTAGCGAGACCGACAGGAAAATACCTTTTAAATTAAAATATAGAAACGTTTCGCCGTACAAAAAATAGGAAATTGTGTTCTAGCAGAATGAATAGGGTTCAGGTATATGAGAAAAAATATGAAAGCTTTTCCTTTGACAGCGAACAGAAATACGAGAAGTTGAATTTTCATGTTGTAGGTACTATGTTGTAGATATTACAGTTATGATATAAGTCGAATAAGTGCGAGTAAGACTCGGTGACCTAAGATTCGTTTAATTGTAATAATGCATCTGCATATGAAGGCCTAGTTGTCGTATAATAACTCTTCGAAAAACAAAACTGTATCTAGTCGAAATTGTGCTCAGGGTTTCAGACTCAGTTGTCCGCTATAGCATAAAAATACATCAATTAATACCTATCAATGTACCACAAAACATACATATAACGCATAGACAGATAGTCCCTTAATAATTAATCGGTCCGCCGTAAGTGCACTCAAAACTATATAGACATATGTAAGTATAAAAAGCACGATCTTATGACATTTACACAATCCACCGATGATGTTGCTGCTTTTGAAATTTACCCTATAATTAAAATCTACGAAAAACAAACGAATTTTGATGCGGTACACTGCGGCTACGATCTATGTAAGTAGACAAAATTGTCTACTTTGAAATGGCTTCACTTTGCATGCCTACAAACAACTTGCAAACAATAAAAACAAGTAAGCGATAAAAATAATACTTACTTCAAGAATGTGTAACTGATCATCAGTCCCGTAGCGCTGACTATCACCACGAAAGCAAGCGAAATTATCAATTGTAGAATCGCTCTGATCGCCTCCTCTATAATTTTTAACGTCACCTTCGCTAGCATATAGGTTATCCTTATGAAGCCATCCATGCCATGTTTAGCCATTTATTTGAACTGAAAATTATTTATATGTAAATCGCTATATAACTGTGAATGTTAATTAAATCAAAGTCATATCTAAAGATAAGATAGTAGATAAAAGGTGAATACGAAGTAAATTAAAATTACCTAATTATTAAAATTAAACGAAAGAGCACATTTTAAGAAAAAATACCCGATATGTTAATCTAGATTTTAGATTCTAGACGCATCTACCTGTATGCCAAACTTCAACTGAATCTATTCAGTAGTTTTTGCGTGATAGGGCAAGAAACGCAAAAAAGATTCCCGTTTATAATATTTCGGATAATATCATAGGAAAGAAAAATATACTTTTATTAAAACAAAACACTGGTCACACTTTCACATCACCAAAAAAGATGCATAGTTTATGGGTCATCACTAATATAGCATACAAGTTATTTAATTTCACTCGCTTTAAACCCAATCACGATTTTCTCCTATTCAACATATGGCACAAATAATATGGTATTCAACAAAGGTGTGAAATCTGTTAAAAAGATCCAGTCACAGTACAAAATTTACCTTTTTATAATTATTATAAATTTACCACACAAAAACCAACGAATAACTAAAAGTAATATAGCTCCAAGTTGTCTAAACGCTATAAATAACTCGAACAAACTAGTATTTTTCTAATCTTAATTATTCAAACAATTAACAAACACCCATTACCCTATATCATGCATCGTAGCGATTATTCAATGAAAATAACATTAGCTAATTACATGAATTTGTTACAATATTATAATGAACATAAATCATTATAAATTAATACTAATTGCTAGGAAATGGATCTATCAAAAAAATAGCAAATGAAATGTCATAATATGACATTGACATGTAAGGCGTTTTTTTTTTCAATTGGAAGTTAATGTGGGCGATGTGGTTTTGGTATGAAATAAAGTTTAAGCAAAAAGAACAAAAATAAGTCTATTTATTTGTTTCCTTGTTCATAAAAATATTAATCATCAGGAGAGGAAAGGAAAGTTTATTATTAGTTTCAATATGGGGCCTTAAAAATCGCTTAATACCAGAATGTTCGAAAGGCCGAAGCTTAGTAGACCCCGAGACTACCTCTGGAAAAAAAACAATACATCTTTATAATATAACTATAGATAAAAATCCTCTTCCCACTGGCCAAGTTAAATGATAACAAAATCTCTCATAATAGACAAATCTCTTATAAAGAATTTTATTTCAAAAACATTTATTTACGTCATATTCCAGAATGTTCCAACCGGTGCACCGCATTCACGGCTTAACGGACATTTACGGTACAATTCCGATACGCTATCAACTCTCATAACTCGTTTCAGAGGTTTCATTTGAAAGGTTTTAGGGCATTCGATATAATCGCAAAGCGAGCTTTATATCAATACAGTATATGATGAAGGTTTCCTTTACTTTTCTCATTGATAGACTCGTGTAAAGGGAAGACCTTCGAGCAGTTTCGTTATTTAAAATTGCCAATTGTCGCTACACAGAAACTCTAAGATTCTCAAATAAAACAATGCTTAAAAATCGATTCAAGATGAATTCGATTTTGTTTGTTTATAACTAGCAAAAACCGAGTGAAATTCCGGCGGTATTTTGTACGTTTATATGGCAAATGACCTCACGTCTTTAATAAGACATGGAAAAAGTAATTAATCCTCTAACGTATTAAGATGCTTTCTTCTGAACGACCGAATTGCAGCCTACAGACCTAAAAGACCAATCGATCATTAAAACTCCAACCGTTTGGCATCATTACGAACCCAAAAGCTGTTACTAACTGGCAAATCAAAGTAATGCTCTATTAGTTATAATTGCAACTCCATTCAACCATAAGGAATGTTTGCCGACAACTAACTTTATGATTAAAACAAATCGTAGCTGTATTAAAAGTTTTAAGTGCGCAATTCAATCTTCTGAATCGTAGTAAAATTCCTTTGAGTTGATTGCCGTCATTGTAAAATGAATGCTTTGAATGGAGTATTAACTCCTTAATATGCTTCAGTCGAATTTTTATGAGTTTCAAAGAACCTATTAGACAGATTGTCGACTCTCTTATTATAAGCATTATTATTGGGATGGCTGCTCAAATTACTTTCATTAATCGAAACTGGACTTGGGGTGGAATGGTAAAAGTATGATTTTGCTTTACGATGATGAGTACTGTTTAAATTAATTCCTCAACTCCGGGTCGCAAATACAGTTCCTGAAATTTGATCAAACTTTGCTTGATTTGATTGTATGCTATACCAAAAACATTGCGAAACCAATCACAAAGAAACTACTATTTGGTCAAATTTAGAAGTTAAAAGAAGTTAATCTCTAAAAAGTAGGGTTGCCATTAAAATCAAATTCTATGGTAGCTATGTAAATAGTTCGTCGCCAGCTGTTATCTGTACCATGGTATAAAACTATACGCTTATGATTTCCGAGACAGCTTCAACCACTCTCCTTCGCAAACAAACCACAGAGCATATTTTCCTAAATGCGATTACTGCTATGAAAATATATTGCATTAACTTATAACATTAACCTATACTATACATATTCTTAAGAAACTGTGCATAGTCGCTTATTCCCAAACAAACATCCTGCTCAGTTACTCTCTAAAATAGTTTATTTATTACTACCATTAATTTTTTTATAACATATGTGGCAAACGAGCAGGCGAGCCACCTTATGGTAAGTGGTCATCGCAGCCCATGAACATTCGCAGAGCTTGACAAGTCTGGGGTATTACATTTCGTAATGGCACGTACATCAACCAACATCGTTTAAGGTTGACTTGTTTAATGGGAACGAGAGATTATTACAACCAACATTATGTAAACAGTCCGGGCTTAAGAAATATTTTACAGGGAAAATGTTACACTGCTTTCCTTATGGAAATTTTGGAATCCTCCTTAACGCGAGGTGAGAGGTAATTTACTGTAAATTGAGGTCCCTCTCTTGTTCAGCCTCACGATAAGCAACGAGAAAAACTTTATATTTTTATAATAAATAGAAATACCATACACAAAAATGGGTAACAAAATTATGAATATTTAATACTTCAATACACGATATTATTTTCTTAAAATTTTAAACTCCCAACACGAAAACGACGAGGTGTTTGAAATTTTACGTTCTTATGAGTGTCTATCTACAACTGTGACGTCATTACGATTTTTATATTTTCGTTTAATAATATAACTGTATACTATGTATGTTGATAGTATGATTAATAAATCATATATCGATAGAATCGATGCAAAATAGCCACATCCTCAAAACACAAAATAAAAACTTTTGGTTGGTTGTTTTTGTAAATTTTAATTTTCTCTCGTTATATGAAATGTTTAGGACCAGAAAAAATTAATATCTAAAGAAGGCTTGATGAAACGTTTCTTCTAGATTGAAGTGGCGATTAAAGCTATAATCATCAGATTATAAAGCTATCAAGCTTTGAACATTGTCGGTGCTATTATCACGTAATTTTGAGGATATTTTTGGTAATATTGTAGAGAGCTAAAAGCTTGTAATTGTGATTACAGTTCAATTTCATGGTCCTCTTCAGAGTAATTGATGTAAGGTTTCTGTCTTAATCGATCGATCCCTTTCTTAGGCTTTGATGTTGGTTGATCATTTGACTATAGATGACTTATATATTATAGATGATTACAATAGATATAATAAAAACATTCAATGAATTTCCTTGATTGAAATGTCTAATAATAAGACTTAATTATTGAACCTTTACTATTAAGATGATATTTTGGTGTTTAGAATATATTTTTATAATCGACTGATTTTATTAAATTTGATATGGGTGTTCATACGACTGTGTTTATTGGTTCGTTTTTTTTATTTCTATAATAAACGAGAGTCAATATTTATAACTACATCGACGTCTTTGAAAATCAGTTAAGTGTTTCTGCCCACATGAAAGGTATTTACCAAATAACCAATCAGCCTTTGTTCAATACTCGTGAAATGACTTATTAATTGTTTAATTATATGTATATATGACCCTTTGACACTTTCCCTCAAGGAGTAGTGTATATATATGTATATAATCAAGACGTAATATAGTAGACAGAATTTAATTCGGTGGAAAGGCGGGGACGTTGTGGATTAGCATTTAATGAGTTCTTAAGAAGCTTGTTAAAGATGAGCTGAGTACGAAGCGACTAGACGCGCTTCGATGGAATATAATCCATCGAAAACTAATGACGTTTTATGTAGAGCTATGTGGTTAGGCTAAATTGGTTCAGCTCACCTGGGCTGGTACATCATTAGAAATGTCATTGCGTTTGGTTCGGTAAGTGGTAGCTCCCAGAAACATTTTTATCCCGTTCTCTATTCCCTTTGCCAAATTAAATAAATAAATACAAATATTTTCAGGACATTTATACACAGCGCCTTCAAGTTCCAAGCTAAGCAAAAGCTTGTGTTATGGCAACTAGATAACGGAATAAATTACATAAACATACTTTTTTTTGTAAATACATACATACAATACATAGGTTAAATTAAGGTTTACATTTTTTGTCAATTGGTATTTCAATTCCTCAAAACCCACTTACCCCTTTTTGAGGTAAAAAGTAATCTATTCTTGCCCAAGCAATTGGCTATCTCTAGAACCAATTTCCTCAAAAATTTGTTCATAAATTTTGCCGTGTTATCGTTAAATCACACGGAGATACTATTGCCTGTATAATTTCTCTTGAGGCATGGTATTATTAAGACGTAAAACATCAATAAACGACTCTTTAAGAAGCCGTGTGTGAGATAAAGTGAAGATGTGCGTTTAAGAAGGAAATTTCGAGATCAAATGTTGGTGAAATTTTCTGGTTGAATAACCCTCAATTTGAGGTTCCGCTTGATTGAATGAGGCAAATATGTTTAAGCAACGACGAACGATGTGGTTCAAGAAAGCATATTTTTTCCACGTATTTCCTTTCTGATTTTATTTTTAGCTTTTTACTTGGTTATTTTAAAATGCAATGTCCCGTTTACGTTATTTTAAAGAAGAGTCGACTAGAAATTTCTATTGGCAGAAGCATTACTTAAAATTGTAGATAAATTTGGATGTGTTAATGTCATTATGTATGCGATTACAGATATTTTTCCTTATACACAAAAAAAATATAAAATGTTTTGTGTCTCTCTCTTTCTCTCTTATGATACAAACAATCACGATACAAATATGGATCTCCTTCTTTTTCCCCCCTCACTAGTTTGTGGCAATATGGAAGATTTTATTACCTGACTAATAAAATACAGGTGATCGGTATTCACCCTGGTAAAACCGTTAGTAATGAATAAAAAAGAAAACAATTTGGTTCTAGCTACACAAAAATGTAAAGTTCAAATTTCCACAAATTATACAGCAATAAAGCTTTTAAAAGTTCCAGTAACAATTAAGATGTTTAATAAGCACAAAGTGGCTGTTATGAGTTTTAAATATTTAATGATTCCGAAAATTTGATAGCACCTATATCAAACGAAATTCTTAGAATCATTGAGAAGGAACTCTTTTCGTGAATTTACGTTAAGATATTTTCGGTTTAAGGCAACTTTTTAAACCAGCTGCGTTTTGAGGTTATGGTAATGTATCGTAACTAGTGTGGAGGTAGGGAGACGTAAGTGTAACCCTCCTCTAAACCAAAGGTCAGGAACCTGGTTTAGGAACCAAAGGTTCCTGACCTTTGGTTTAGAGGAGCTGGAAGGCCGTCAGACTAATGGTTCGATGTTGAAAAGCTGTATATATCGACACTTAGTATAAGTGTCGAACAAATATCATAAGCGTGATTCAGGACTCATTCGTAGCAGTCCCTACAGCAGTGCATTTCAAAATTCCGGTATAAACTGTATTGTATTAAGTGTACCGTGTTACCGGTGTTATAGAAATTGCTTTTGTTCATTTCCGACAATCTGGTTCGAAGTATAAAAGAGTTTGTATGTAACTATGTTTGTGTTTCAGTGAAAAAGACAATATATTTCGTCTTCAAAGAACATATTTTGGTGAAGATATTAAGCAAAAAAAACTGTTTTTACATTAGATATACGTTAATATACAAAATGTTTAGAGAAGAGTATTAGAAACATGCAAAATTTCTATTATGTTATTTTCCGATACAATTACCGATCTTAAGCCTGATAAGAAGGAACGAGGTTTACAATGCTCAAATTTTTAAAACTACAATAATATTGAGCCAGTAATTACCGCAGACAATGATTTTGTGTTGATCGATGTCAATCAAGACATAGTCGAGATTCAAAAATGGTCTATATATTCCAAATTATTAATTAATTACTTACAGTTTGTCTCACCCAATAATAACATTAATAAATTCTTATATCATACATTACATAACTATATTACTGACGATTAGATCTATTTCAGTTTAAATCTTGTTCCTATCGAAAGTTTCTTCGACATTTGTAGCCAAGATATCGGCAATTTCACGCACCTTGCTTCTCATACCATCCTACTACACGTAGCAATAATTACCCACAGCCATTATAGTAAACAAACACATAAATCTACCCGCAAGTGGTGTCTCCGTAAATCTCATTCACTCGAAGTGCTTCGTAATGAATACTCCAATTAGGGAAATATCTTAAGAAAGCTTACTTCGAAAAGATCCTACTATTAGTATTCAATACAGACAAGAAAACTAAAAGAAGATATTTAATATTCATGAGTGTATCATACGATGGTCTTAGAGCTAAAATAAATACAAATGATTGTATTAAATACATCGTTAGGCCAAATTGGGACGGTTCGTATTAGGATGTTGCCCTCTTGTTGTAAATCGACGTCCAGTATCGATGTCTCTATAGAGATCTCATTGCTTCTTTAATTTCTCTTACTCTTCTTTGTCCTTGAATCTCCTCTGTCACAGATACCTTATTTTTTGGCCAGTATTGCATTCGTGGGGCGTTTAGTGATTAGGTTGACATTTGGTGTTTGACACAAGTGTATATCTACTTGTCAGGCAAGTATGGAAAGAACTCGACGATACATATAGTTCGACTCCTTAGAGATCATTATTCTAGTATTATGTTTTTTTTGTTTCGTATTGTATAATGTACTGGATACTTGAACCAATTCGTCAACCCTTCATAGTCATAATTTTTTCCCAACTTTTTAAAAAATATTAAAAAAATAAATTCAATAGTACACTTTTAGTAAAAACGAACTGTCATATCAAAACATATTTCGCGAGAAATAAACGAAGCACCTTCATATTTCTAGTCTAGGTGAAATTCCGATCATTCCTCATCCCAAATATTTTGCAATCTTCCAGATATCGAACAAATATAAACCCAATATTTTCTCAATAATTCCTGAATTTACTTTTTATTTGTTTTAGAAGAACAGCTAGCGGAGATTATTTACGGTTTCTTTATAGAAATTGCTCTCTCGCGGTATTTGATATTCAAGCAACAAAATTAGGATTTAATATCGACTCCATTTTTTTGATGTTTATAAGTCCAACCAAATTTGATAAATGATATTTTGTGTAAATTTCAAACATTTAATCTTCATTCAGACACATTTCATTCATTTACTAATAAAACAAAGGAATTTTATTTTTTGCTTACTAACTTACTTACTAATATACTTTGCTTGTAAAATTGTATCTTCACTTGCTCTACTATCTACTTAACAAGAAATAAAGATACTTAATTGTATTAACCTTGATTCATCTCTATAATAGTTTTTTTTATTTGTTAGTAAGTAGCATTTCTAGCAATTAGAACATTTTAGCGTTCAGAAAGTGACATATTTTTTATTATAAGTAGTACTTCAACAAGAGTGGGTAGCAAAATTAAATACCTTCCCCTTTGAATTCTTCGGTTTAATATTAAAGGAGTTTAAATAGCAGTTAACGGTAAACCTCCATGCAAATTATATTAAAGCCTAGCCATGAATATTCATAAGTATACAAATCTTTGGACAAACCTTCATTCGTGCAAATATAATTTGCAATTCAGGTTTCGTTCAGAGCAAAGGTAATAATTCTGGCATACATTTTGGTAATATGAATTATATTGTTATATAACGAGAAATGTTTGAATTTTGAATGTTGAGTCTGATTTGAATGTGATTGTTGAGCGGACGATTAGATATATTACGCGTAATTTAATTGAACATTTAACAAACCTACATAAAATTACAATACTTCTTTTAACACAGACATGTTATTTACTTAAAAATTTAGTTTCTATTTATTAAAGGTATTTTAATATGTAACATTACGGAACTTTCCCATCGTTAAAAAAGAGCACAGATACTGTAGAAAAAATTACAAGTTCTTAAGTAAAACTGTAAAAAATACAATAGATCCTTTATTCATAAAACATATCACATAATGCGGTGATGACATATAATTTATCTCTCTAGAGCTTATCCGTAATCTCACCCCCCACCAAGCTACTGAGAGTCACGCTGCGAAAACTACACTATGCTTTATTTATTGCTATTAAGAAATGTTTAATTTCAAAGTAAGAGATAAGAGTTCAGTGACCTCGCATATTTATCACAGTGTGGTATGTTTTTCGTACGTTCAATATTATAATATAATGATTGTTGACTTCGTTGGCATAGATGTAATTTTAAAAGTACAATTACTATACATCACACTGCGATAAATCTTCAAAAATCTAGAGAGATTATTTTAAAAGACAAAAGGAAACATATTATATCAAGTTATGTTTTACTTATTAAATGATGGTTGGTTGTCTTTAAAATAATTTTAATCAAAATTTTGAACAATTACATATATCCTAGGCTACTTTTAAAGTAATATAGAACGTCCCCGTGGACTTTCATATAAACTTTGACCCCCCTTCCCTAACTCTTTTTTCCAGTTAAAAAGTAGCCTATGTTTTAACTCAGACTCTAGACCATTTGTGTACCAAATTTCATTATAATCCGCTCACCGGTTTGGCCCTGAAAGCGTAAACCAAGTTCCCAAGGCTCAAAACCATTTGTGTACCAAATTTCGTTCTAATCGGTTCAGTAGTTTTAGCGTGATGGAAAGACAGACTGACAGACAGAGTTACTTTGGCATTTATAATAATAGTATGGATTAATTTACTTACATAGTATTTATATCCCACAAGCTATTAAACAGGCAAGTCAAAGTGTGAGCCCTCGCGAATAATGACTATTAACGTTTCAACGTCCGAAAGATCGTCGCGGGACTGTTTTCCCTAAATTTGATTACTTTATCTCTCCTCTGGGGGTCATAGGAGTCATTGGAAACAATCTGCTGCGGAAACTTTTCTAATTATCATGCTCTAGGCGAATTAAATACTTCTATGTAAAATAATTCTGTTATTGTAGGCCTCACGAATCTTTAGCACTGAACGAAACCTGCGCAGAAGTCAAAAATAAAGTATAGAGGAAATGGCGCGGCGCGCGGGGCGCGTGATCGTCGGGTGCGCGAGCGTTGATTGGTTGTCCCAGTCGTGTTGTCTTTCTCGCACGTATACGTTACTAACGTTAATAACGAGCGCGATTGTACCGGTGCGCAGCTATTCTCGTCCAGCGCTAAACATAAACGACGCGTACTATACGAAGACAAATAAGTCTTCTCGATAAAACATGCATGATTCAGATGTAATAAAAAGTCTACTTTTTATTCTAGAATATGTTGTACGATATATACTACCTAAGCATTATAATCAATACCGCCCTCTTGCTTTGAGGAATGTAAAATATATTTCAGACATCATATCATTACGGTAAGTAGGAATATAGCTATTCTTTTAAGAACTAAACGAGCAATTGCATCCAATGGAAAGAGTTTATCACCCATAAACACTTGGAACTAAACGGCTCAGTAATCAGCCTTTATAATAATATATAATATATTTTTCACCACAAAATACAATAAGGTACATAACATTATAAAGAATAAAAATATAAAGAACTAAGTCTAACTAATAATTATATACACTAAAGGAAACAGTTTCCAGATAGATAATAACGGTTAACGTTTCCCCAAATATGATTGCTTTAGTGCTCACTTCTCTAGGGATTCGTAGAGGTAATTACAAACAATCTGCCTCCAACTTTTCTAATCATGATCAGTTTAACAGGAAATTTTCGTAAGG
Organism: Eurema hecabe; assembly: GCA_026213755.1. Classification (NCBI taxonomy): domain Eukaryota; kingdom Metazoa; phylum Arthropoda; class Insecta; order Lepidoptera; family Pieridae; genus Terias; species Terias hecabe. Next base: position 8,242,200 of record JADANM010005719.1, read on the forward strand.
TGGGAATGAACTGTATACACATTAGAGAGTATAGCTATTTTTTTTTTTAATTTGATGGTTAAAAGGAAACGAGTTGTGATCTAACCGAATGAAGGGTTGGTGTAAAAATGGGCCCCCGGGACTCCGACATTCCGAACATATTTCAGACACATATTTGCTGAGATACCATTACTTGACTCCTGTTTTCTTTAGTTAGTTCTAAATTGAAAGGTTGGTTGCTGTATGTGTTAGTGAGAATAATGTTGACATATTTTTAATATTATACTTTCTGTGGGTAAACAGCTTAATACTAAATTAAAATGTTAAACCATTTAGATACATTGAGTATATTTAAAAATATGTAATAGGATAACTCATTCATTTTTTTAAACTATCTAATTTGCTTATACGATTTACGTCTATAAGTGAAGAAATATGTGAATTTATTAAGATTCCAATAGCTACAAGTATTTAATACTCTTCCCTGAAATAAGGTATAATTACAATTATAATCTGTCCTAAAGCATTAATTTAATTCTAAACAATTATAATTCTTTTGTTAAATTCCGACCGTTGCAATTGTACATCCTAATTAAAGTATCTTCATCTCGAACCCAAATGCCACTATATACTATATACTAATATAATGACTTACCTACATATATCATCATACGAATAACTCGTGTAAGTCGAAATAGCCTCGTGGTAATTCTCTGTGCGCTGGGCGGAATAATTACTTAGATCACCGAACGGTATTTGTCCGTACAACCGGACATGTCCTGTAACGCGATACTATGATTACATCCCAATCAAGATGCGTCTCTTGCTTGCCGATTCGATTTCTCGTCGCATTTGCTATTCCCTTTACCCCTTTTATAAGAGGAATGAAATGGGTTTATATTTTTGTAAGTAGAACTTAATATTATAATTTTTACTTCTATGTTTAAAATAAATGTTTTCAGGATTTATATTCCACTTGATTAATACTGACACCTGAAACTAGTACAATGAATATTATGAACAAATCACTAAATATGTTTCTAAGTGCATAACTCAATAACAGCTCGGTCAGCAAATCGGTTGATTTGGTAATTAATAAATAATAAATAAATATGTGGACGCAGACACTATACTAATCAATTTCAGTTGTCAAACTCGAAATGTCATGTCCTAATCATTTCAATTCAGGACATTTATACACAGCGCCATCCAGTTCCAAGCTAAGCAGAAGCTTGTGTTATGGCAACTAGATAACGGAATAAATTCTTTTATTTTTGAATGCATACTTACAATACACAGCAACACCCAGACCCCAGAAAAATACAAATGTAAATTACAAATATATTTTTCCGGTGTGGGGATCGAACCCACGACCCTTCACGCAGAAAGCAGTTGTGCCACCACTGCGCCAAGTGGTCGTCTTCATCCTTGTACTTCAAAAATTTGAACTACAAGGATGGTTCTTAATGAGAGGAAAAATTAGGTGTAGGGCTTATAACCATGAGGTAACCATCTAACCATAAGGTTACATACCAGCTGTAACCTGTCCTACCACAGATACAACTTGAACGAAGTCGTATCTGGATAGCTAGTTAATAATAAAAATATCAAAAAATCAATCACGTCAGACGTCTCCTTTCCGTGACATTCAATCAGTTTCATAAAGCAAACAACCAAAAAACTGTGAAGGAGCATATTTAAAGTTCTAAACTAGATTTCAGAAACCTTTTCGGGGGAAACTTTGAGAGTTTAACTTTCGTTTTAGCATATCAAATACGTTTTAAGCTTGAACGTATTTTATATAAAATCAGCGATAACTTAGGAAATATTCTTTCAAAGACGCAAAAATGATGGAAATTGAACAAAGAGTGGAGATCAAAAGCGGTGGAAATTGTAAATATGTATTTGTACTTATAGATTTTTTCTGTAGAGTAAGCACTGGAATGTTTTCTTTTAATTTGTGCTTTTTAAGGTTTTTTTTATAGTACTTTTGCAATGCAATCAACATCACAAAAATCATATTGTAACTAACTAATAAGTCTGTTTTGAATGATAATTTTATCAGTATTTAGATATCCAATTTATCCGTATTGTAGAGTAGAAAACTCCACAAAATTACAGATAAGCTAATCAGAGAGAAAATAATAAATCTATATTTTAGACTACGCTAAGACAGGCAAAGGATTTTGAAATAATTTGTGAAAAAAATAAGACTAAAATAATAATAATAATATAATAAACTTAAAGTCAAAGGCATTTTCAGCTTAACAAAAAAGCGCTTGAGAGATGAAACGGTGCTGGTAAAATATCAGTTCCAGTGCTGTTGCTTCACAAAGCTGACATTAAGAGAGCCAAACATATAGTGCATATATTATTACTAGCTGTTGCTCGCGACTTCGTCCCCGTTGATTTGTTTTTCCATTATTTATTCGCCCCTATTAGTCGCAGCGTGATGTAGCCTAAAGTCTTCCTCGATAAATTGTCTATTCAATAAAAAAGAATTTTTCAATTCGCACCAGTAGTTCCTGAGATTAGCACGTTCAAACAAACAAAGAAACAAACAAACTCTTCAGCTTTATATATTAGTATAGATGTATTTACAGATTTAATTACTTCTATGTATCAAAAGCCACAAGAATTAATTTATCCAACTACCAATTTGCTAGAATACACATCAACAACTCTATAGAGTACCTATACACATGTAGTCGAATCTCAAAGGATCGGCGTATCTAATCCATTTTCTTATCAAACGTGTGTTGTTCAATAGTAATCTTGATGAAAATTGAACGGAACCTACTTGAAATGTAATAAATAAATCCAAGAAATCAAGGAAATAACGACCCATATTTTTTGCATAAAAACTTTTAGGCCCTATTTAAATGATTTTAATATATTTTTCTAGAGCTGTAGATTTGTTACCTCTGTATGTATTTATATTATATTAATTTGATTATGGAATTTATAATATTATAAATTAGAGATGGGCCGAGTACTCGGTTGATACTCGTACTCGGCCGAATAACTCTGTTAATCTTTGTTATTTGATAACGAGTATATTTTATTTTATTCTAACAAAATTTTTAAATTATTTATCTACTATGACGTGCAACGTGTTACGTGACGTGTCTGTTTGCAAACAATCAAGCGACTGGTAGTTGGAAGGTTTGGGCGGGGACCGGGGTAAGGGGTGTATTAACGTGGGCCGACAGTAGTTGAAACATTTAACATTTAGCATTATGTCGCATAATGCGCTCCAGTGCTATACATAATTAGAAAACTAGGCTTGTTTGTACTTGTTTACATGCGAAATGGGAATTTGATCGAACCGAGTTACTCGGCCGAGTACTCGGTTGAAATAAAATTAAGCCGAGTAATATTCGGTACTCGTTACTCGGCAAAAGTGCTACTCGGCGCATCTCTATTATAAATAGAGAGAAGGGAGTATAAAAACATACATTTACGTAGTTTAAAATAAATTTTAATTGCGAAAGAGCTGCATGTAATAAATTTCAGTAATTATAAATCTACTAGCACTTAATGTGGAATTTATCCGGTCTCCTCTATATAAATGCAAATTTTTGCTTTTCAGACTGAAGAGAGGTTGTATAATATTATAATTCGGGACGGTCACCCTTATTTATATGGAAGGGTACGATAGAAATTCGGGCCGTGTAAATATTATTTTTGACAAATATTACTTTTTTGTTGTTCTTTTAAAAATGTCGTGTGGTGAAATCTGTTACTAGGTTGGTACAAGAATATGGTTTAGAAAGAACACATTTAATCATTTATATTTATATATTTTTTTAATCAGAAAGTAGATATTTTTACTTTTAAAGTATAATATACAAAAACTAATATATAATAAAAATGTCTTTATTTTTCTTTAGTTCTCTTAGATTAAGTACTTCTTTATCTAGTTTTCAAAATATAGTGTAGTGCTAGTGTGCCGTTGTTTTGTCCACACCCACTTATTTATTAATTTCCAGGGCTATCATTTAAAAATAAATATAATGTAGTTTTCTATAGGCATAAGAATTATTAAAATGGTTATTATAGTTCAAGAATTACTGATATAAAAGTCAAAAGTCAAAATATCTTTATTCAATTAGGCTACATAAAGTAACACTTTTGAATCGTCATAGTATTACAAAACAGTTACCACCGGAAAATTTCCGCTATCATGAATTTGAATACTTAATTTATTATATAAAAGAAAAATGACTATCTATACAATGTAGACTTCTAGAAAATGTAAATTTAATTTAAAACTCTAGGGATACAGTATATTGATGTAAAGTCAAATGAAAAATGAAATTGAATCATATTTTACGACGCCATTTAAAATGTTTAATGGTTATATCGAATTATATGACTATTTTCATATTTTGCATGGATATAAAATTCCTTCCTTCTTTTCCTTTGTGCTGAAATTATTATAAAAAATAAATTGTATAGTATAGTAAAACGACAATCTTTTATATTGTCGTTAAGGATAATGAATTTCTAAAAATTATTCAGTTGAAAATAGCATAACATTTAATATTCTAAGGTTTATAAAAGCTTAACTTGCACTTTTATTAGAAATAAGAAATAAATATAATTTCAAGTATGGGCAAATCCCTACATCGAATAGCAAGACGATACTCTTCAATAACGTGTTTCAGAACTATGTCATAATCATTCAATCCACACTCCAATTAAGCTTCAACAACACCTTTTTAAAAGCACTTTTGCACACTCACGTAAAAAATTTATGTAAAATATATATGAAAACTAAAACGAAATTTGCAGATCGTTATAACAGCACACCAAACACAATGATTAAGATTTCCCAAACACAAAACGTCATGAACGAAGAATTACTCGCAAATTGATTGTCAACAAGTTAAAACTTGCGACCATTTTTCACTCGCAGATGGATGAACTTATAAAAAATATTCGACGGACAAAATGTGAAAAATATTGACATAGGGGCGTCGTTGCCCTTTAGAGACGCGGTTTTTCTTTTAATGGCACCCTGAATAAAATTGTTTA
>JADANM010005719.1:8275283-8328358 GCA_026213755.1 Eurema hecabe
TTTGTGGATCATTTGTTTTGACCGCTGGTTTCCGACCGAGGCGAAACAGTACTAAAATACATCGATACTTCCTCTAAAACAGTAAGTATGTTTTCTTGTTGTAACTAGACTTATTATAGGGGCTCGAATTTATTTGCAATTTAGACTTGTAAGAGCGCTACACTGACTGAATATTTCGTTTCGTTAAAGGCATTTTATTGCTCTAGTCATAGTGAAACTATTAAAGGTTGAATAGTAGTAGTTTCAAATATTTCAAACATTATATTTTATTGAAACAGTATAGTAGTTTTTTATCGTTAATCTTGCCTGGCCTGTAACAAATTAGTTATTAATAAGGTGTTTATAAATTATATAATAAATATAGAGACAAGATGTAGAGCCTCCCCCGTTTTATGTCAATAGTGAAATTATAATAACATATTATGAATTTGGGTGTCTACCAATTTTTCATAATATTAAAGTTCCTTTTAATATCAGAAAAAATTGCCCTTAAATTTTTTTAAAATTCTTGTTGGATTGTATTCGAATTAGATTGAACATGGAGTAGGTACCTATATCGGAATTTAAGTGACCAAAAACCGAGGTCTGTTCACTCTCAGCTTGACTTATCGGATGAGGTTTTTGGACATTATTATAGACTTTTGCAACCCCCAAATAATACATAAGGTACTCAGTACGTATACGTTACTATATTTTCTTGATTGAGGATTCTTGACGAGTAGGATTTTTCCGATCACAATAAAAATAAAAATAGTTATATATTCTTTATGTAATTATATTTACATGTATTAGAAAAATAAGCCCGTATATCTAGCGCACGTAATAAGAACAAGCCCTGTTACTTAATTTGTATCCAACACATAGTCCACTATGTGAAAAACTAGCAATAAAAGAATTACAATATTTAAAAAAATGGAAGGAAGTAATTCGCGAATGTGTTAACGGTACCGTATGTATAGGTATCCGGCTTTTTATGGCCGACGTTACGAATATATTTCGCTTACAATAGATTAAAAGGTACTTTGTAGGCACAGCGTATTTGTATCAAATGTGTTGCAGTCTCTTTGTAGTTATGACTTAATTATTTATTTAGCTAAAAAAGTCTAAGATGAAGAATAGAAAATCGTCCTCAAATTTGAAAATTATTTCTAATTTGCTGTACCGTTTCGATAAGATTTAGTGTAGAGGTAGTTAAATGATTTTTAATTAATATTTTTAAAATTAAATTAATTCGCTCTACAAATACGTATGTATTTAAACTCTACACCATAACAAATTTTAATGAAATTTTGTATAGAGACTAAATTGTTCAATTAAATGCGCTTCTTCTTTTGAAATGCTTTTTTTACAAAAAATTACTAAACACGTTTTTGGAACATAAAACATGCAGAGAAACGCTTTTAACGAATAATAATGTAGAAAATGCGTAAATAAGTGTGACATAATAACAATACAATTAATTAAAATACAGTTAATAAGTTTGTAGAAAAAACTCATAATCAATTCCATATAAAAACTCGTAAACTCATGGCAAGTAGTTGTTTAATTTATTTCAGACATGAATTCATTTCTTTTGCTATTAAAATTGCGATATTAAACTATTATTTAACAACATAACACTTCGAAATAACGAGATGTAAAATATTGTTACATAAGATTACATTGGTTTTAAATTTATTGATTTCAAATTAGTTATGTTGCATTAAAAATGCGTTTCTTACTCCACTGAGTAGTTTAAAACAAATAAAATAACTTTAAAAATAGTTATTAAAGTATTTATCTAAGCGTGCCTCAAAGAAGCCTGAGGACTATAACATACCAATAAATGTAACTACTATTTAATTCCACGCATTATCTTTGCCCAACTACGACGAAACCAAAAGGTTCCTTAATGCAAAGATTGTAAAAATATTATTATTTTTACAATCTCTGTAAGTGTGCATCTTTCTATTCCTAATCTTAATTACTTAGCCGTTTTAATGCATGAGTCAAAAAATAATTATTACGTATTTTATAGAGATAAACGGCTCTTTCAATGTTATAGAAATTTACGCGAGATAATTTGAATCACATACTTATTAAAGTAGTTTTAAATATTGTCTCTCTATTAGATATATGAATGTTTTATGAAAAATTTTCTTACTGCATATTTTTGCTTTGAAAAAAACTTGCTTATGAGCTCGTCAAAGTCATAGCCGGAGTACGTTTGAGCCCAGAATTGCATACAATTTGGTTGGAACGCCGGAGGCATGTCAGTTACATTTTCGCTCTATCATTTTATTATTAACGTTTCCATTTGTACAAGCCAAATATGACCTAACTTTTATTAGATAACTAGAAACACAGAATTTGAAATTTTGTTTTTTTTATTGCTTTCTGCCAGTAACTACGATATGGAATCAGCTCTTCCGCGTGGTATTTCCAATGCAATTATTGGTTCCGTACAGAGGAGAGCTTTCTTCTTCTTAAAAAGCGAGACACTACAGAACTATCCAACTCCACGAAGTAAATGATTAACTGTATATAATATAAATATTAAAGTACCTGATGTTTATTAGTAAACATTCAAAAATACAGAATATTCTAAAGTTAAAATATTGTTTAAATAAGGCTACACTCGTCTAGCTAACAAAATCGTTAGTGTTTAGATGTTTCGTAACGTTGATATAACGTCGTAGTGTTAGTAGACTGTAGTAGTCGAGTGTACCTGAAAATTTACATCATGTAAGAAAGGGTCAATAAACTTATTAGAACGTGTAATTCAGTAATTAGAGAAAATAGTAAATACTAAAACGCGTTGAATTTTCATAACTTCTAACCTTCAACGCTAAACATGACGCACTCCTGATGGTAAGAGTAACGCCAGCCCAAAGCCAATGCAGTGGTACCCGGAACTTTGCTATAAAGCCCAACTCCGGGCAGGGGTGCACTACACCGACGCTCCCCACTTTGAGTCATCAGATGTTAAGACTCTTTATCCCAGTAATTTCGCTGGCTACAGTGCCCTTTAGACCGGAGCACAGTGACATTTTCACATCACTGTTCAGGCGGTAGAATGTCTGGCACTGTGGGGTCTGGCACCCAGTCGGTCTCCTGCGAAAGAGATCTGCCCAATTCAGCCTAACGGATGACTCTACCACCTCAAAACATTATAATAAAATTATCTCGCGTCTATAAACTTACTAAGTAGTACCATTAAGTCATAAACGAATCACATCAAAATATTTAATTAAAACGCTATAAAGATGACAAATAAGTCATTAATATGGGGGACGTTCCAAGATGACCAAACAATTGACCCAGTTCTCAGCTATAAACATGTCCCAGTTCAGATCGCGAACTACGACGATAATACAAGCCAATGTTATCTGTGAAACGGAGGTTCTATCAGACGTTGTCTTACGAAAGTCCTTGAAAGTTTCGAGTGTACTGAAAAGTACACTCTCTAAGTGGGTGTTTCTAAAATCGGGATAGTCTCGAACCATTAATAAAGAAATACATAATACATTTTATTCTAAAGAAATAATCTTGTTTTAAACAATAAATAATGAATACATGTTTTTTCATGAACACATGTAGGTACAGCATATATTCCAACCTTCAGCATTAAAGATGTTCAAATTATTTCGTACGTGGTAGATTTATAGCATAAAACTTATATTTTTTAAGGCCGGCTAAGCAAGCCATATAGCTTGGCGATTGACGATAAGCGAAGGCGTTTTCATTAAAAAATATAAGCGAAAATTGGATGCCGAATGATTCCACTTCTTAGCTATTCTTGTAAAACATTATAAACAATGCAGAGTGTACATTATATTAAGATGTAATAATTATACTAAGGTCCTTAAGAGGAAGTTTTAAAATCAATAGAAAGGCTACTGAAGAAATTATTTCTTAATACAGTCTTGTTTCTCAAACTAGTACCAAGTAAGTCTTCTAATTGGGAAGCAAGTCAATACTTTGATAGGAACTTTTAATTGATAATTGTAGCGTCTGAATTTAAAGCTTCTATAGTCTTATAATGATGTGAATGGACCTTACATTTTGCTTAAAAAAACCAATGATGTATAACGAACATATACAATAATATTTTTTTTTAATTATACATCAATAAAGTCTACTACAAAAATCTATTTTAAAATCATATTATAACGCATTCTTTTAATCTTTTTTTGAGATATAGGATTCATATTCGTATACTTAAAAAAAATTGTATACATGTTTGTTTTAATTATCGTCGTATAAAAACTATAACTAGCTCTTTAAGCGTATGCTAAAATTAGGATTATATTTCTCTATCTGTTAAATCAACCTTTAGGTATGATATACTAAATTTAGATGACGATCTAATCCTGTTATAGAAGTATTAAATTGCTATTATTTCTCGTCAATGAGAGCCAATTTGTTCCATTATAAACAGCAATTTCTTTCGCAAGGAAATCATTTCACAATCAAATATTTTAATAAAATTTTAGAATACCTTAAATAGCTTCCTCAGAATGAAACTTCAAAGACAGAACTTTCGTTAAATTCGTTAACTTGAAAACAAGTCAGATCGATTTCATAAACGGTTATCCCAACTAAAGTATTCATAAAACTTCTATCCGATAACAAATGTTCCGTAATCTAATTATATCTGAAAACAGGTGTACAAGCGATCACATAAACAAAATTTTAATATTTTGTAAACACTTTTTGTTTAAAGCCGAGGAGTATCATCGCGTAGAAAAGGGTGTTATACACTTGTCTGTTTGTAAACATTCGTTGATATTCAAAAGTGTATAGAATAGGTTTTATATCAAAAAGATATGTATGTTACCTTAAGGAGTGTACAAGACGGCATCTATGTTTCATAAGAGAATTAACTACAATTAATTAACACAAAGCCTATTAGACATTAAGCAAGTAACTAACTCCAATACTACATCTCCTTCAAAGACCTTAGAATTATAATAACACGAATAAAATAGACTAGTTCAGTCTTCTTTGTGAATGAACTTTAACAAGAAGTATTCTTAAAGTACTATCTAAATATGTTAAAAAGGAAAAGAACACGAATTACAAGGACGGGAAGTAGGGCATTGTAAGGGCGTCTCGCTCATACATATAACATCTAAATGCATTAACATATGCCATTACTTTTTGCATGGCACCCCTGTGGTGCGCGGCAACCCTTAAACGATAAAGTTGTTGACTTTTGGGATTGTAAGTACATAATGTTCAAAGTTTGGGGAAAGCTTATTGTCTTAGTGACTTTGAATGTTCCGTTATTGTCGCCTCTTAATACGGAAATTTGGAAAGTGGCAATTAGGAATCAGTTTTCTCTAATCTACCTCGACCTAATTTGATCGACCTGAATTGATTTATTTATGTCGTTTTTTGTTTTTTGTAAGAACTACCTTATGTATGTAAAAGATTAGAGAAAACTTAAAGATTAAAAATCAAATGATTTTTAACTTTGATAAGATGATGCTACTTATATGCTATATAAATAACTGCGTCTCAAATTAACAAATGCCTTAGTACTTTAGTTTCGACAAAAGTACCTTATGTATTATATAGAAAATTAAAAAACATATTATACATACAGACGTATTGAGAACCTCCTTCTTTTTTGAAGTCTTTTAAAAATACTTAAAGATAAAAAACTCGAAATTATACGATTTTTTAAATTTGATAAATTGATGCTACTTATATGCTACATACCTATATTTATATATACTACCTGCGTCTGAAATATGACATATTATATTAGTATTTAAAGCTTGAATAGACAAACATAAACAGATACTCCTAGCTATATATATTTAAAGATCTAAATATAATTCTACTGTTTATAAGTGCCTAGATCAAATAGTAACTCTTTTATGCATACTAAGTAAGCTAAAAGTAGACGGAACGCTAACATTATAACTTATATTAACTTAGAATGTAACTTTAACGAGATACAAAATTTACATAGCGTTTTATTTTAATAAGGTTTCTAAGAATGTTTTATAAAGGTAACTAAATAAAATGCTTATAGAAAACTGTAGTGTACTTAAGAAAATGCAAAGTAATATTTATTGTATGCAAACAAGTTCATATATACGGTACATACAGACAGAGTAAATTTTTTTGTCGTTCTTTCCGACTTATCTCTGAAATCGCTAGACTGATTTTGATGAGACTTTTATTGGCAAGTACCTATACTGAGAAAACTTGTAAATTCTCGAATAAAATTGCGGCTTTAAAATAGCTATGTCTAGTCTATACTAATATTACGAAGAACACAATTTGTGATGGTGTTAGAGAAAACTACTACTGAATCCTTTTTGAAAAAATTTCGTGACATGAGAAAAAATATTTTTATTTAAAAGGGGTAGAGTTTAACCAAATAAAACTAGCTGTTTCAAATATTCGCTATGGATCTGACGTTTGTATCAGTTACAAAGTTTCCAAGAACTCAATAATCAGAGTCTTTTCATTTCAATACGTACTCGTACCATCTACTATATAAATTTATTACACATTTAAAATTACAAATAATCTTAAAAACGTCATCTCCTTACTTTAAAGGAGATGAAAAATTAATCGTTCGAAATATATCTAGTTTTCCAATTATAATTAAATAGCACATTATGCGGCATAATGCTTAACGTTGAATGTTTCAACTACGTTTTTCTTTATTCATATATTGAGCACTCTCATAAGTACTATGCGGTGACAGAAAATTAACAAATGTTTTTCTTTAAGTTGACATAGATCGAAATGTCGCATTATGCTCTGAAATTGGAAAATACTGATAGTGTTTAGATATTTAGTAATGTCAAAAGCGTTAATACACTTTTGTAATCGACTGTACCAAATCTAATATATACTCATCAGCCAACTTAGGAGTTGGATTTTCATCTGCAATACGATTAATTTAAATGTTGACGGCGCTCTACGATTTCAGGATCAAATTGGGAAAAATTCTCAACTTCAGCGAGTCTGCGATTGACAGCTGCTAGTTTTGTAGTACAAAGGTCAATGGCCTTTCTTTTGATTCAATTGTTTTCGGACATATGAATCTGTTACGTGAAGTAGACGGTGTCCTTGGTTGGTTTTTTATGGCGCGTCGATCTTCAATTTAGTACATTGTCCGGCAAGCATTTTCATCAAGTTCGTTGGAGCAAAACTTGATTCAAATTCTTTTTTCAATCTTACTTTATCTATAGCAAACCTGCCTTTATATAAAAGCCTTAAATAATTGATTTTAATTTACTTATTAGTCGATAAAAAGGAAATATGAAAGAGTTTACTGAAACTAGTGTGTTTAACATTTGCGGTTAACTCTTAAACAGCTGAACAAATTACGAGGTCACCGTTTTAAGCATTTTTGAAAAACATTGAGAAGTGAAAACTATTTACAATAAATACGCAGGTACAGATAAAAAAGAAAAAAGAGTGTAATTAACAGCCATAATGCATTATGTTCAATTTTTCGTCAAGACAAGAATTATTTAATGTAGCTGATTTAGCTTAATTAAGTAGAAGCCAATGTCATAGTTATCGACTTCAATACCAACCTAATAAATGATCACGTAATATCTATCAAGTGACAAACATCGTTATTCGATTATTTAATAAATTACAGCAAATAACAAACAGTCTATCCAATCTATTGGATAAATGTGAGCGATGAAATTTAGTATTAATCGCCTTCGTGGAGCTGGCGATCTATCACGAGGCGTCCGATTCATCACCAGGAGAGAAATCAAATAGTTTAGATCGCACAATATCATCTGTCCACAATGGAAATTGAATTATTGATGGAGACAATGTTTGTTTAGAAGCCGGAAGAGTTATTTTTGAACATCAAATATATGCTTCAAAAGACGCTTTTAACTAAGCAAGCATTGCTTAGTTTCTTAAAGGTGGCATAATTAGTGTGATGAAGCGTACCTTGAAAACCTCAATGATATAATAGATATGGTATACCCATACAAATTAACCAAAAAAGTGTTCCGCATAGAAAGAGATAAATGACAAAACCAACAAGAAAAAAAGTAATAATTAGTTTCGTCAGTTGCGCTTGAATGCACCGGCAACCAATCACCTAAAGGTAAGCCGTCCTAATTAGGATGTTTTTGCGCTTTAACATATATATTTAACGTATAATATAATTGGTAAAACCTTCTTACTGTTGCTGGTTAAAATTTTCATATATTGAAATAAATAAATTAAATTAAAGTCGCACCTAGTAACATGAGAGATCTAACTGTCTCTTTCCTAATCATTACGAACTAGACACTATTAACAGACAACATTTCATATTTTTACGTAACATCAATACGATGGTAACATTGACGGATCACGTTTGACAAACATTATTATTACGTTCGAGGTTTCTCTGAAATATTATGTTAATTATTGATGTGTGCCCATTAGTGGTGTACTTATTTTATTATATAAAATACGTATTATTTACTGTTACTCGTTATATTTTAACGGTGACTAAGCGGGAGAAATCATTACGAAATGATCTTGGATTTTTAAAGATCTTTTCGTTTCAATTTAAAAGACTTAATTTTTATTTTTATTAGCATAGATATATAATACAGATTAAGTGATATAAATAAAATCTACCTGATCGTCTTTAATCTATGCTATCAGTCAATTAAGTTACTCATTTTTTACGTAAAACGTAAGTATGTGCAATAACAGTTAAATTACCTGTTAAATATGACATACCTATTGTTTTTTATTAACTTTATTTGCGTCATTGCAATTTTCCAATTGTAAATGCATAAGTCTGCATTACTAGGAACACTATCTATATAATGACCTACATCAAGAATGACTTAAACAAGCGATTAGCAAAAAATATGTGAAGGGTACAGTATCGATTGGAACGTGTTAAAAATTCGCGTCACGTAACGTGGCGTGCTAAAGGCAAGTTCACAGTTACTTTTTAGCCTAAAGCCTTGTTGATGCAGTTTTAGCTCATAATAATTTAATTTAATTTAAGTAAACCTAATTAACATATGTATACGAGTACATAAATATTGTAATGATTCGCATTTTTATTACCTATATTGTTTTATAAAAGCGGATTGCATATATTTTTATTATTACCGTTTTTAACACTTTAACTTTAAAGGTTGCTTTGCTGGAAGTTTCTTTAATGGATAGCGATATACTCTTGGTTCAAGTTATATCACTCGTGAATGTGTTGCCGTCTTAGATATAAAACTTGAAATAAAGAATGAAAGAAAGAACCCAAAGATAGAAAGAAATAAACAAGTCACTTTTCTATATAGTCACTTTTCGAATATACCATCCCGGACGTGTCACCCAGTCAACCTAAGCATGAATCACATATTTGCAAAAAATGACATCTTGACAAGAATACGCCGTCATAATAGAAACGCGAATATATGTTGTACGCCGGACGTTTCGAAGCACACGGCTCAGGAACACGAATAACTTGGTATTGTGTTTCGTAGCTTTGTTTTGCGACATGTAATATCCTTGCACGTCAGCGACTGCGTGCGGGCGAGCATCATGTACGTCTTAAATTAACTATTTAACAGTATCTATGTATAACTGGATTTCTCGAGGAGGCCTATGTCAGCGAACAAGACAATCATTAAACCGGTGTCTAAATAAGATAATATGTAAACAAAAAATATTGTGATTTTTAATAAAGGCTTTATTATTATTATTATTATGTATAACTAGACATGCCCCGCGGTTTTACACGCGTAGTTCCCGTTTCCGGGGCAGTACCGGACTATAAATATGAATATAATATAAATATAAATATTTACAGGACATTTATACACAGCGCCATCTAGTTCCAAGCTAAGCAGAGAGCTTGTGTTATGGCAGTTGCCATATATATAACGGAATAAATTACATATACATACTTTCCATTTGTAAATACATACATACAAAACATAGCAATACCCAGATCCCAGAAAAATACAAATGTAAATTACGAATATATTTTTCCGGTGTGGGGATCGAACCCACGACCCTTCGCGCAGAAATCAATAGTGCTACCACTGCGCCAAGCGATCGTCATTAAGTATCCTATGTGGTTAATAAAAGGTATCACCTATTTACATACCAAATTTCAACTAAATCCGTCTCGTCGTTTTTGCGTGAAAGAATAACTAACATACATCCATATATACACTCTCACAATATCACATTTATAATATTATATAATGTAATAGTAGGATTTCTATGAAAATGTGAATACTACGGAAATTTTCGTACAAAACAAACGCCAATATGGGTCACACCCATGAATGTGTGATTAATACACCCACACATGTAACATTCACACAAAATTACAAATAGGTGTATCAAATACCACCTCACCACCTTGACAGCTGGCAGTCAAGCACAGTGCGTTTTCGCAGAAACTTTTTGCCACGTACGACCATCCTATGGAATCAGGTTCCTCATGCAGTGTTCCCGAACAAATACGACTTGGGGACCTTCAAAAAAAGAGCGTACCTATCCTTAAAAGGCCGGCAACACACTCGTGACAACGCGAGTGCTCATGGGCGGCGCTGATCACTTAACATCAGGTGACACGCTTGCTCGTTTGCCCCCTATTATATAAAAAAAAAAAAAAAATTTAGTTTGACGTCATATCGCATTATATCGCTTTGGGCCGCGGCTTTGAACGCGTATTACCCATAATAAAATTCAATTCTCTATCCAGGCTTAAAATAGAAACCTAAAAATATAACTGATAAAAACATTTTCAAAATTGGTTCATGAGATGCAGAGGTTATCTTCTATTACGACACAAATATACTAACTTTACTTCATTAGATATAATAGGTATACTCTGCAAAAATTGAATCCCTCATATATCTCTGTATCCAACTACAAGAAATTTCATTCGTTTTAGACTATCGTGTTAGACAAACAAAGAGACAATGCTGCGAGCTTTAATTCATTATAGTACGCGTCATTTGTGTTTAGCGCTGGACGAGAATAGCTGCGCATCGGTAGAATCGAGCTCGTAATTGACGTATTGGTGCGAAAAAGATAACACAACTGGGACAACCAATCAATGCTCGCACACCTGACGATCACGCGCCCCGCGCGCCGCGCCGTTACCTCGATACCTTATTTGTGACTTCTGCGCAGATTTCGTTCAGCGCTAAAGATTCGTGACGCGTACTATACATTTTAGGCTACATTAATAACTATATAAATAAAAGAAGACGTATTTTTTCATTAATTATTTTGTTTATTTTTTCATGAACATAGTTCAATAGTAGAAACCATGAGCTACCATAATATAGTTTCTTACTAGTTCAGTAACATATATGCATTTTTTAGAAAAAAATATCATTTTAGAATAGAAGTTAATCTAAATAATCAAAGCAGATCCCACGGGATTCCAATATCGCAAAACCGTATACAAAGTTATCTCATCTGAAATGAACTTATTTTGAAGTTAATACTACGCAAATGCCATTTCATATGTTCCGAAACTTTCTAATCATAATACTTCAAATAGATGATGCTGTTTCATTCTAGAATGTCGACACTAATTTATTATTTTTAGTAATAAATTGGCTAATATTATACATGTGAAGGTTTATGATATTTATGATACCATACCTTAGCATACAATAATAACATTCAAAACTAAAATAAGTGAAGCCAATTCAAAGTAGACAAATACGAAAATTCGTATGTTTCGCAGCTTTTTTTATCCACATTTATAGGGTAAATTTCTTATAGCAGAAACATTATCGGTGGGCTCGTGTGCGTGTCATCTTCTCCTATCTATATACAGTTTTGGAGGCACTTACGGCGGACCAATATTATTATAGGACTATCAGTCTATGGGTACAAAAAGGATAAAATATTTTATCATTTGTAATTTTAAACATACTTTCATATTATGTGTCTTTGACAGTACTTTCATAGATTTTAGGTCTGCCGTGCTGAAGTACCTGTCATACAACTATATTAGTACTAGTCTGACAGTGACACGGACAGGTGTTCTTCCGTCTGTAGTATTTAATTTATATAAAATGTTATGTACGCCTAATTTAGTACGTATTAGAATATTGTTTTCATTGTATGAAATAATTGAATGTGAAATATGTATTATGTTGCAGTACTTTTTTAAAATTAATGAATAAATAAACACACAGGGAATAAATGTGAAAAGTGATGCTTTTATAATAAAGAATCAATTTTAAATTATGTTGAAATTGTAAATATTATTTTAATGCTATGTTATAGTGTTTAAAATTTCGGCTTCAACGAAATTGTGATGAAACGTTTTCAATTAATGGAAAATGGATACTCGTCTGGTATTTTTAATGTTAAAATTATTCCACATGATACATTATATGGGAGAGATTTATTTTCATTATTTGCATTAAACGTAAGCGTAATATTTTAATACGTAAATAATCATTTTGATTTTCTATTTAAGTTGAATTTTAATTTATTTAAATTCGATTTTTTTAAGATGTAGTTGCATGTTGTATCCTTTTTTAAGTAAATGTTTACAAAATAATGTTTATTTTTGTTATACGGTATTATTCCGTTGACTATTTGTTAAGAGATCTCTTAATAAATAAACAAATGCATTAAAAAAGAACGTAACTTTAATAAAAAAGCCGGCAATACAATCGTGACAACGCCAGTGTCACATGCGGCGCTGATCACATATTATCATAGAATGTATTATTTGTAGGTTTGTTTATCACTAACCGGTAACTTTTGTATCGATCTCTAATTACTTTTTTCGTGTAGACTTAATTTGGTTAATACTTTAAACATACTTAAAAACATTTGAAGATGCACGACCTCAGTCAAAAAACCCTTGAGATGTATAAAGCATCTTGTTCCGTCGAGTAGCGGCACGAACCACTTATCTTGTATGAATGAGACAATGCAAAAAACCTCTTAAGGATCAAAGAACTACCGAATACTTGAATTTATTCTAATAATCCGAGGCAGGTGTAAAGATTTACAAAATGTCGAAGGATACAGCGTCGTGGTGTTCAATACATTTATATGTTAGAGAATCATCAAGATTAAGTTAACTATCAATATTCCATGTTGCATTGCTAACAATCAGTGCGCACGACTCGCACAGGCGCCGCTCCCGGACGCACTACTGACAGTTTACAACTCATCACATTAATATTGCCATACTAATTAATCAAACATACACCAAAGTAACCGTAAAACTTTATATTCTCTAAAATATACTTTTCTGTTTCTTGTTTTTCTACATTAATAAATATTTATAGTTTAGGGAAAAATAATAAGACTATATTTGCGATAAAACGTTGAAACAGTTAAAAAAAATCCTTATCCCAAATAAAAAACTATTAGATAAGTGAAAATATATACACCTATTATCAAATAAAGTACATTAAAAGTCCACGTACTCGTAACACAGAATAAAGTTATAAAATATATTCTAAACTGCATTGCTGTAACATTGTCTGTCAAAACCACAGACTTCGTAAAAATAGCTTAGCATTCTCCCAGACGTTTATTTAATAATTTATTATTTAGCCTTTGAGTCTAGTCTGTTTCATGTGTGCGTATGTGTCCTTAATAACATGACGAATTAAAAGTGTGAGTACTGAGTAGTTATAATTGAAATCAAACAAAAAAATTGATGATTAAACCAACGTTAGCTGGTAAAGATATTAAATTAGGTACTAAGGACAACGCTTGATTTTACATCAGATGTTTATGCTTAGCTGTTGCTCGCAACTCCATCCGCATGGACTTTCATATAAAGTTTGACCCCCCCTTCCCCCTTTATAACCCTTTTTTCTAGTTAATAAGTAACCTATGTTTTATCTCAGGCTCTAGACCATCTGTGTACCAAATTTCATTACAATGGATTCAGCGGTTTGGGTGTGAAAGCATAAAATTATAAAAAGTTTCAGCCCCTCGCGCAACTTGACATGGGCGTTAAGAAAGTAGTCGGTGTCCTTCCCCATGCTTTAGACTGTCTTTGTACCAAATATCGTTCTAATTGGTTCAGTAGTTTTAGCGTTATAGAAAGACAGACAGACAGAATAACTTTCGCATTTATAGTATGGATATAATATAATAAAAAATGTTATATAATGTTTTTGAGCTTCAACAATGTAAGAATAACATACAACACTTAATTGTAAATATTTTATATAATTTTTATTTTATATTATATACAAAACGTGAAATAAGTGCTTAATACATATAAATATTGTTCTATTTATCAATTATTCCAAGAAACGTCTTTTAAAAAGGATCCAACGTAAAAAAATATTTACACTATTCAAGAAAAAAATCTTAAACCAGAAAATTTCCAAGCACTTTACATTAGTACACGAACAAATAAAACTAAAAGCCACCAAACTTTCTAATCAAGATATCCAACACTACATAACACCAAACACTTATTGTTTTGTTCCCATATTCGGGATATAGTTTATGAATAGTTCAGTAAGTGGCTTGTGTTTATCACAAAGCGAAATGGTTGCGTTGTCACACAAATCTTGAAATAGTGTTTATTGCGCACTTTCCTAAATCTAGCTTAGACTTCTCCCTATAGACTATATTTATAAGACTAGACTGGGAAAAATAATAAATAATTGATACTGTACGAATTGTAAAGGTTTCTCTCTTAACGTTGTGAACTGTGAGTGTATTGTTTTGAGGTTATAAATCTAAATTTTTAGAAACATTTTGATCTAAGGTAAGTCTTAAGTAGCTAGTATAGTACGCGTTATTTATGTTTAGCGATTGACGAGAATAGATGCGCATCGGTAGAATCGCGCTCGTAATTGACGTATTGACGCGAGAAAGACAACACGACTGGGACAACCAATCAACGCTCGCGCACCCGACGATCAAGCGCCCCGCGCGCCGCGCCGCAACCTCGATACCTTATTTTTGACTTCTGCGCAGGTTTCGTTCACCGCTAAAGATTCGTGACGCGTACTATAACTGTTGCTGATTTCCGGAGTTAAGCACAATGCGTTTTTATGGGAACATTTGGCCTAGAACGACTATCCTGTGGAATCAGCTTCTACAGGTGGCGTTACCGATACATACGATTTAAGCACCATCAAAAAAGAGTGTTATTTTCATTAAAAGGCCTTCAACACACTCGTGTCAACGCATCATGGGCGGCGCTTATCACTTACGATCGAGTCATACGCTTTCCCCCTTTTATAAAAAAATATATATGTAGCTTGGTACTACTTAGTTACATAGCTAAAAAACACAATATTATATTTAAACCACATATTATTTTATATTAGCCTCTAGCACAGGTTGTACCTACTGGAAGCGATCGTCGCAAGCCATTCAATGTAATATTCTAAATTTAGTGTGCTCAATAAACAATTTTTATTTATTTATTTTATTTTATTAATCTTACAGATATAAATGGGTAAAGACTTAATCGCAAAATAATTTTCTAGATAAAACTCGAATGAAATTCATTAAATTAACGTCAAAACCGTCAGACCGGAGACACGAAACTGGAACGAGTTAAGAAGCCAACCGTTTAATAATGTCAAGAATTTCATCAAAACGTTGTGTAAACAATGAAATTTCTGAACGAATTCAGAAATGTCGTTCATATTTTTTTCTGCGAGAGCGCTTCGAAATAACTAGTACCTAGTTCTTTGTTTTTTAACCAGTAATGAGTCTGGGAATATGAAAAAAATGTATACTTAATGTTCTATAAAAAATAAGCTTCATTTAACATTATTATTATTGAGTTGTGAATGATTTATTCACAGTTTCAACTTTTGAAAGAAGTCGCATCTACCTGTTGGTACACAATAAAGGCTTTATACTAAGCGAGATTCATTTTCCTAGATTGGTAATACTACTAAACATATGAGCATGATCTAAAAAAATTTGCTATACCTAAGTATGCGTAAAAAAATTCATAGCACTTTTAATGGTTTGATGTTGAAAATCACTTGGAACTGTTCCTATGTACTAAAGATTTGTGATTTTTTAAACCGGAATATGTAACTAATTCACTGCAACGTCAAAATTGCCGATTTAATGAAAGAATATAAATTAAATTTTCATAACCTATGTGTATACCATATTATTAAAAATATACAATATAATTTCTTAGAACGCTGCTTTACTGAGTAATAATATATGAGTATAAACAAGCTTTTAAGATTAAATCCATCGCATTCAACTATATAGAAGCTTTGAATATTTAATAAAAGCTGCTTCCTTTCCATACATTTAACAATTACATAATACCTATTATGTTGAAAATGTTATCAACATTTTAGAATTACAACAAAAACAAGCCTAAAGTTAGTTTTATAATTAATGTAACTTTAATATTCATACTGAGTTGCCTACCTAATAAAATAAAGACGTGTTTTTTTAATTAAAAATATTAATTTACGACATTTTAAAGGAAGGCGTTACGGAGATAACACAGGAAGTATCAGCGTTTATCGTTAACCTACATACGCGACCCTCGGCTGGCCCTGTCCAAGGATCTGATCTGCTAAACATAATATACAAATCATCTAACAATACATACATTTATTTATTTAGCACTATTTGAGTCAATTCGGAGAATGGAAAGCGAATTCATGTATATATACTGGTTATATTATAGAGTGGTTAATTTTTTGTTTGGAAATAATTCCCGTATCCCTCCCTAAAGGTTATTGGCTCGGGGATAAAGGATCATGGATAAAGGAACAAATAAACATCTTTAATTAGTTGCCTTATTGTTGACTTAATGTTGGTTTTCTGTGGGAGGGTTTCTTCTATTAAATCTAAAAGCATGGCCCTACCACCTCAAGAATTATTAGGTAATTATCATATATTAGTCAACCTCCTGTATCCTATCAAGGGCATTTGAATACAGATATTCATATAAGCTTCATACAGTACTGGCGACCCGCCCCGGCTTCGCTTTCATTGAATCGATTAAATAAACATCGTAAATAAAAACTAGCCTATGTTTATTCAGATACCTCCAAGAATATGTGTACAAAATTTCATAATGATCGATCGAGCAATTTTTACGTTAAAGCCTAACAAACATCACTACTTTCATAATTATAATATTAGTAAAAATACTTTCCTACAAACTGTAAGTAACTTAACAAGAAAGCTGCTAGTGTTGTTAACTTACGTTGTTACCGTATAATGGTTAATTTGAGACTGCGTCACTCACCGCGTCACGCGTGTCGTGTTATGACTAACAGAGACCATAGAATAATGACACCTAGAACTGCAATATGACCATGCAAAGTGAAGCCATTCCAATGTAGACAATTTTGTCTACATACATCGATCGTTGATCCAGTGCATCGCATCAAAATTCGTATGTTTTTCGTAGATTTAAATTATTTTAGGGTAAATTTCCTAGTGCAGTAAAATTACCGGTGGGCTTGCGTGTCATCGAGTTTAAGAACGTGCTTACACATACATTTTTATTGTTATGGCTTCACTTACGGCGGACGGATATTATTAATGGACGAATGGTTAATGGAGTCGACGCGTTATACGTCTATATCAGAGACTTTAACACGTAACAAACTTACCTTTGTCATTAGCTACATCTAGTCTATAGGACTTGGGTAACTATATTACTAAATATAACGACAAATCTTGAATCACGCTTATGACATAGTCGTAGTCTCTCTACATATAATATCATTTGTTTGTCAAGATCAACTATCAGAGTTCCGTATCGGTTCTTCTCTGAAGAAACTGCCTTCGGTGGTTAACAATATTTGTATTACAATGACGATTTAAAAGTGTTACTATATGTAGCCTAGTTTATTTCACATATGTTTGACTTTGACTTCAAATTATGAATCGTTACTGCTAGTCATAATTTTATTCCAAAAGGAACCCTTAAGGTTAAGAGAGAATCGTTGTCTAAATAAAGATATCCGCCTTTAACTACGGGAGACGAAATTTTTACATCTTTTCTCACGCATTACAGCGACTATTACTAAAAATAGACGACCGCTTGGCGCAGTGGTTTTAAAACTGTGCGAAGGGTCGTTCGTGGGTTCAATTCCTACAAACGGAAAAAAATATTTATAATTCACATTTATCTTTTTATGAAAAAAAATGTTTATGTAATGTTGAAATTAATGTTCTAAAGTATTATTACTATTACGCCTAACGCTAACATTCAATATTAGTAAACATTGAACTCAAAACATCGAAACCAATCGCTTAAACTAAACAAAAATAGATGGGACTTTTCAAAACATTTACCGCGCCATATGACGCTACTTAAAATGTATATTATTTTTTATTAAACCCTCTTAAGCTCAGATACTAGATACCTGTTAGAATAACACGAACAGACACCTCGTTAAACGTCGTAAATATTTATATAATGGTTATGATACTGATTCTCTTAGTTTACTGGTGAAATATGGACCTCCCAGGTTGATTGTTTAAATATATAGTATGGTTCATTAGTTTTCGTGTAATTATTTCTTGATATCTGAAACCTATTATAAAATAGTATTGGTTTATTATAGACTAAGATTGGTAGAGTTCAGACCACAGATTCTGTATTTCGATGCTGCTAATAATATAAATTAATACAGCTACTTTTAATAAACTACTAAAAAATAATAAATAATACTACTGCTACTAATTAAAAATATTTTATAAATTTCTTCAGTGCGCTTTTATTTGGTATAACATAACATAATACACCTATACCTCCTCATAATTCTTTGATTAGTTTGTGACAGAACATGTTAATTAATTTATAATTACTTAAGACTAGAAGCGTTTCGTGGTTGCACCTGCATTCCCGTAACTTAGAACTAAAGCTTAATGTTAAAAAACCTATGTATTGTAATATTTTTAAATCCTCATGAAGTACAAATTATTTACTGGAATCAAAAGTATATTTTCAGTTTCGCAATCCTATTTATTTAATTACTTTATTTAAGGTTGTCCACATCAAGGCTCGAACGTAAATTTCTTAACGCCCTGCACAAGTTAACACCAGTTCTGATTTACTAACTAAATATAACATCATAAAACAAAAGATTATCCCACAAACGATGCCAATATCTTAGCATATGTAAATGAACACAGGCATCTGATATAAACGACTCGATACAATAAAAGTGAACGATATCTCACACGGAGCTTACTCGATAAACAATAAAACGTATAAAAATAAGCTATGGGTCGCTCGAGACAGTTAAATTGGAGCTGCACGTGCGCCGTGCATTGCTATAGACTAGGAACCGTATAAAGAGTCACTAGAAAAGAAAAGAAAATGTTTGTTTAGAGAGATGGCATAAAATTTTACTAAAAACAAATAGTGGTGATTGCGTCAACTAGGTTAGACCCTGTGTTAGAGCCACGAAATCTAATAAATATTATATTTATCTACTAACTAGTAATTATTTACTTTTGAATGGTTATAAATGAAAAATTATTTATTGTGATTTCTTAGGCACTTATTAACGAACCCAAGTTCGTTAAAACTTAATTTTTTTTTATGGAAGAATAAGGTCTTGTATTCCTCTTTCTAAGTTTTCGTTGTGACATGAGGTTATTATCAAATATAATAAATATTTTGAAGTCAAAGACAAAATCAATTTTAAAAACAAAATAGTGGAAGTGGTCCCCTATAATTTTTTTTTGTTTGTCACAACATAAAAATACTTACCACGTATAATCAATTTACAAATGTACAAAGAACTTATTAACAAAATATATTTACCTAATGGGTATCTTCTAAAAGCGTAAGTAACGGAAATACATTTTTTTATATCTCAATACTCAGTGTTATATCAAAGTTAAGAAAAACACGATATTTTCAAAATAAACGAAAGGCAGCGTCTCTTATAGCTCATTAATTACGACGACAACAGACGAATAGCTTGGTCTTGAAGGAATTTTAATTAAATGGATTTTAAACGAGTATACTTTACGTTTTTCAAGGCTCCAACAGGTGACGTAGATGTAAAATGTTAATGTAAATCGCAATTTTAGCGAACAGAAATGATTTACTTAGGTGCTTGAGATTCGTAGAATAATTTATTATAATAATGTTATGAGTTTGCACTGATATTGAATTGGCTGGAATATTCATTCAATTTATGAAAATACAAAGTATGTATGAGTATTTTGTTTTGTTCTGTATATAATTTTTGTAATTCGATTAACTAAACTGTTCTACTTTTAAAAATGTTAATGTATTGATGATTTCACACCACAATTCAAGAAAAAACTAGGCTTTTCGCACGTTTATCACGTAACCAATCAAAACGTAATAACAAATCTAAAATGTAAAGGAAATTTTCTTCTTATTTTTATTAGTTAGAAAAAGTCTTAGTAACTGTATTTGTGTGTACACGAGTGTGTAATACTATAAGATTATTGAGTTATTCATTACTTACGTTTGAAAACTTCATATCATACATTTAAAATAAGACAATTGAAAATATAAAATAAATACCTATAGTATTAGTATTAGGTACAAGAATAATACAATATGATTCATCATTAAATTATATTATTAAACCGTGCAAAGCTCTCAGACTATACCACCAACGTGTAGTGAAGACCGTAAATATCGCGTGATTGGAATATAAATATATTCGTGATATTAATATCGAGCGCTTTGTCACTTCTAACACTTATTGTGTGCAGTTTCATTGAATAAAAACGCTGTCAAATGTATGGTCTATTTTCGATGAAAGTGGTCGCTTAGGTATTAAGTTAGGTACTAGCTGTTGCTCGCGACTTCGGCCCCGTCGGATCTATTTCTATTATTATGTTATAGTGAGTCAATCTTAGAAGATAGACATATACTGTCGCGAACTCTTTTTTAGATCATTTAAAGAGGAATAATTCTTTCATACATATTATTTTTGGATCTTGAACCGTTTTCGCAGCGCACGCAAAGGAAGCCCTCAAAGATGAATAATTTTCCCTGTTTTTTCCATATTTTCCATTATATCTTCACTCCTTTGAGTCGCAGCGTGATGTTATGTAGCCTATAGCCTTCCTCGATAAATGGTCAATTCAATAAAAAAAAGAATTTTTCAATTCGAACCAGTAGATCCTGAGATTAGCGCGTTCAAACAAACAAACAAACAAACAAACTCTTCAGCTTTATATATTAGTATAGATTAAGCCTTACTAGCGACCCGCCCCGGCGTCGCTTGAATTTATTATAAATGTATCATACATACAAATATAAACTTCCTTGGAAATCATTCTATCTATTAAAACCACATGAGATACGGTTGCGTACTTTTAAAGATCTAAGCATATAGGGATATAGGAATTTAGGGACAGAGAAAGCGACTTTGTTTTATATTATGTATTGATTACATGAATATTTTAAAAAATACATAATTCATAAAAAAAAATGTAATGGGTGAACTTATAGCTATATATCATCTATACCAAGAAACTATTGGTAGAGTCTTAAGTATTATAAATTCAGCAAGAAAGAGACAAATCATACTTTAATTAAAAACTATTAATAAATACTCAACGGGATATTCTTAATTAGGTACTATTTAGTGTGAGAATTGTATGCTCGCTTAGTATACATGAAAAAATCTATGTGACAAGTGACATCAGTTCAGCAGCTGATCCTCTAAAACTATTGATCGTTCACTCATGTTTTATTCCAACCATTACCACATGTTAACTCTTCTTACAGATGGGCGAACCGCTCATTTCGAATAGAATAAGATCATCTAAATTACATTCTTAGTTTTAACGTTTTTTTTTTCATGGTTTATTGTTAGTGTTAAATTTCTTGTCGAAACTGTTCCTACAGATTAAACTGAATTTGATATTCCTGTCTTAGCTAGCGTTGTTCTCGTTCCCGGAACAATACCGGGATAAAAAGTATCCTATGTGTTAATCCAGGGTATCACCAATATACATACCAAATTTCAACTAAATCGGACAAGCCGTTTGCATGAAAAATTATGAAACTTACATCCATATATACATACTCACAAACTTTCACATATATAATAATATTATAGTAAGAAGGATAAACTCGTATATAGACGTTAGTAGCAGTTGCTACAAAGTCATAGTGCTTTATAATTAAAGCGAATAACGTATTAATTATGTCGAAATAAATACAGAGAGCTCTTTTATAGAATATTCGTTTATAAAACCATCAAAGCCGATAAACCTTTCCACCCGGTTGGCTTTCATTTGTTTATTTAATTATATCGAAAATGTGACTCAATACGTAATTGAGTCAATTTTGTGAATTCAATAATATACACTTAGTATATTTGTACTAAACGAAATATACCTAATGAAACGAAGATTTATTTGTAGATAAATTGAATGGAATAGTAGCATTTATTATAATATAGATAGCTATATTATAATAAATGCTACTTTACATTTATTAAATTGTACCTTTTGTTAAATAAATAAATAATGATCAAGATGGCTTTTCATCAATAGAAAAATAGTTCGGGATATTAGGTCCATTTCAAGGTCAATGTCATTACTAAGGAACTAATTTTAAGAATAGGTTGCGTCATTTATGTTTAGCGCTGGACGAGAATAGCAGCGCGTCAGTAGAATCGCGCTCGTAATTGACGTATTGGTGCGAGAAAGACAACACGACTGGGACAACCAATCAACGCTCGCGCACCCGACGATCACTCGCCCCGCGCGCCGCGCCCTTACCTCGATACCTTATTTTTGACTTCTGCGCAGGTTTCCTTCAGCGCTAAAGATTCGTGACGCGACCTTTACGCAGCTTCTATTTAGTGAAACGCCCAACATTCTTACTACACCAACAGAGAATCTACAGCCGAGGGCTTGCAAAAATAAAACTAGTTTTAACATGAAAGACGTTATTGAATTAGACGTGTCCGTATTCAATTGTGTTCTATTTGAACCCATTTTAGGCGGGATAATTGATGAGGGAAATGGATTTTACATAATTGTCTTTCCCCTAATTCAATAAACACTTTAATAGTTTAAACTTTGTTTCCCTTAAATTGGGTTTTTGAATGAAAATTAGGGAACCCTTAGAATTAAATTGTCTATCCTTGTTTTAACACTTTCTTCACAATAAAAGGTGGGCCTGTGTGCTTTTCCAACCTCTAGACGTTGTACCTAAGTACTTCAGAATCAGTTTATTTCACTACGTATATAGGTATACTATAATTCACAAATAATCTAAATAATAAGTACTTCGCATATATAGTATTATGTAAAATGAATTAATATCTTAACTATAATGAATTAAAAAAACTATTTTAAATTAACTACGATTTTTCTATTTGCGCACCACGAAAACGTTTTTTATGTAATTTTTTTTCTTTTATACGTGCATTCAGGAATCATCAAATAAAAGGAATTGTTATTTATTATTATTCACCTGTAAAACATTTATATACTCGTACCACAACGGGGCGGGCTGCTAGTTCATAATATATAGAAAATTTCATGTCTTATAAAGCTAAAAATATCTAAATAGACATTCCATTACTTAAGTAAACGTCTCGAAGTAAATGAGACGAAATGTTATCCACATAAGTAGTCCCGAGTCGATTAAATAGATGCATTAGTTACTAATGATCAAGGTTCATTAGCTCGTCAAGGGAACTCCATCAATTGGCTAACTTTTTGAGTACGCAGCTTTTATTTATTTATTTATTTACCTCTTATTTTATATACAGTTCATCTTACTGATTAATTGTACAAAGTAGAAGAAATGTTTTAGCCTAATAGCCAGCACTAAAAAGTCATTTCTTTCAAGTCATCTTATATAAATATTGGAAACAGAAATACTGCATTGGTAGGCACACTGAGTGGGCTTTATATATAAAAATGTATATAAATATTTATAATTATTAAATATACACAATTATTTATAATTACGTGTATATATATAAGAAAATAGTGAAATAATAGGCACTTCTGTACACTCTGAAAAATCTATTGCCTTTGACTGATTTTTAGTCGTACATCGATAAATCTATCTAAATAATAATTATTGGTAGTTGAAATGAATATAACCTTGCTAATATCAAAAATTGACTCATAAAAGCCTCTAAATTAACTTAAATATTTTATGAGGATCTTCATATATATTTAAATTACGTGTCACGTTGTTTATCCGCGATGGACTCCTGAACTGTGGAACCGATTTGATTCAACTTAAAAAATATTATATTACATGATTCATATATGCGAGCTAAGCCGGGGCGGGTCGCTAGTAGTATACAAAATTTATTCCCAATAATAAGGAAGTTCAAAAGCAACAATTAAAATTAAAATTACATTTGACCTTCTTGAAGGTTCCAATAGTTCAACAAATACGTTTAACATTAAAGCAGGAGTTTTGGCGGGAATCGTGCGGCGTCTATATGTAATCTCGATTGAATATTCCTTTTTTGGTGCATAAAGTGATTTAATGTATGATTGTGATAGTGTATCATGCAGTAAACTAGCTTATAAGTGTCCAAGAAATGAAGAATTCATTTGAGAGCGCTTAGTAGCGCCGTTCCGATTGCTCCAAGATTCGTCGAGGTTCTTCGTAAAGCTCACTGTCACTTTACGAACGGCAGAACGAAACGACTTACTGACTGGACTAAAGACGACTTGATGACGATTTTACTTGACATTGGCAAAAAGCTAGACGCTAATGCCATAATATATAAGAAAGAAAGAACATTAAAGCAAGATTCGCTCTTTCGACTATGTTCTTATAAGGTCGTTACCAAAATTTGCTAAAGATGATATTTAACACCGTTTACTTAGCTTGGGCATAGAAATAAGGCGTATTAAGAGGCCATATCGGATGTCCTGTAAGTGCTTCTTGACATCGTGTGAAATTGTTACTTTACATTTAGTCGGTTTTTACGCGATTCTGGACGATTTTTCTAGAAGATATTATCTAATCTTTTATAGATTCTTTAAAATCTTATCCGCTCATTAGAAATATTTTATTATATATTTCTATTTCCTAAATATGTATAGATTTCATTTAATAATCCTTGAATTTTCTGCGGACTTTCTTATGGTCCTACAAAAGTTTTAACAGATACACATTTTAAAATAACTGTGAGTATGTCAGTGCATGTTTTCATGTGTATGTTAGTGAGTAATTTTAGTTGACGTGTGAGTTTCATTACAATAAAGTTATGAAATATTATTTTATTTATTCTTCTCTTGTTAAAAGTAAAGAATAAATATGTAAAGTAATTTCGTGGTAGAAAATTATTGAAAGCAAAAAGCAAAAAGTTCCGTATAGAGAGATAATAATAATTCTCAAAAACGGTAACATACTCCAGACCTTCCAGACTACGAGGTTTTATGAAGAGCTTAGACTACTTTTTATTAAGCTCCTGTATAATGCTCGTTAGTCGTAATTCAAAACCTTATTATCGACACTTTTCGATTAGTGAATAAAAAAAAAAGCCTTATTTATTCCTTTACAAATTTCAATAACAATCAATCACAATAAAGTTAATATTCAATTTTTTATTTTATTTTATGTAACAACTAGCTGACCCGTGCCCATTTGGTTGGGCATAATGTTAATTATCCTTTTCGGTTTTTCATATAGCCTATGACACTAGAATAATGTGTCTTTCAATTGGTGAAAGAATTTTTAAATCGGTTCCATAGATCCCGAGATTACCCCCTTACAATTTAACGAAAACAAACATTACTTCTTTATAATATTAGTATAGATAATTAGTAAAATATATATATATTTAGGAGATTAAAATCGGTTTCTATTCTAGAAAAGATTTTTCACAATCACTTCCAGCAACGCAAAAGTCAAGCTTCATACATTTTATAATTTATTAGCATAGTATATTTCTTACAGACAATACTATCGTTAAAATTCCATATCACACACTTTTTACCATACAGTTTTTCTCCAAGCTTTTGTAAGCAAAAAATCGAGACGATATGTTTATTTCAGTAAGAATAGCTCTCCTTGATACAGACACAACGCATATGCCGTGTCATTCCATGGAAATTTATTTCCAATACTTGATATTACATAGTACATATATTATTTCGAGAAATTAATCTAGGTATATTATCATTAAATAAATAAAGCCAGATCGTTATATGATGAAAGCGGTAGTTAATTTTTACTTAATTTAAACCTTTTAAAAGTATAATGCAATCATATCTATATTTAGTACCTATATAAATTTACATAAATAAAATTTAAATTTAAAAACACTGTGTATTTTAAATTTAAGAGACTAGTCACCCACAACGCAGGGTATCCTAGTGTGGGGACTAGAGATCATCATAATATAACATATTTCTAAGATTTATTGTAAAATTGGTTAGTGTTTATTGAATTTGCGTTTATTATTAAATAAAAATTATTAAATATTAAATTAAATATCACTGATGAGACGTCATTTACGTCTTGCCATCATTAAAAATCATTTCATAATGATGTCATTGTCATTAACATGGCCTTGATTTTTTTTTATATAAAAGGGGGCAAACGAACTGGCGCGTCACCTGATGGAAAGTGATCAGCGCCGCCCATGAGCACTCGTGATGTCACGAGTGTGTTGCCGGCCTTTAAAATTTGTTGCCTGTAGTCTGTACCACCAGACAGCGCGGCGCTTACAAACACGTCTTGCACGAACTATCCTTACAACTAACACGAACTCATAAAATATACGTAATTATAACATTAGTATACAATAGAAAATGAATTCTTAAGAGTTCCTATAATAATTTAGTCTTAAACACTTTTATTAGACTTTTATTACGTGGATAATTCGAATTTATAACGCCGTATGAGATTTATTTACTTCGCAATAATTTGATTTTAATCCGAATCGCCTAAATTTATTTCGTTCGTTAGCTGAGATTTTGTTCTAAGAAATTTCCCTTCATTCGATTTATACTTCAGTCGCATAAATTTATCTTTATATATCTTATAGTCTTATAAATATTAAAATTCAAAACTGCATCCAAATATGTTGCGATGTATGGAATTCGAAAAAATACATACATACAATGTCTAAGAGATCTAGAATACATTTTTCGTAGCAATAATTATAATTAATCTTATTTCGTTTTGTATACGACTTATACTTTCCTTCCCAATATCTTATTTCATTTACATTTATAGTTGCATTTAAACTAATTTAACTGTATATTCCTATTTGCTTTATTCTTCCCACTAAAAGGCCGGTAGCGCCTAACATTATAAGCAGAATGCGTAGACTTATGACTATCGTTTAGTGCAAAAGCCTTTAACATTTTATTTTAGTCTGTTGCATTCCTACGCAGTACCATAAACTCGTAACAGTCATAATTACCATAGAAAAAGTAAACCACCAATAAACATCGTTAAACAGATTGATTTCACGTAGCTAATAAAAGTAACGCTTGCTTTACGACTTGTAAGCAATTCACCTATTTTCGGTACAGTTTAAAATGTCCCTGATTGAATGAGGAACAAAATGGCCATTTAAGCCCACATAAAACACGGGAATCGAGGTCGATGGGACGTTGTTTAGTGTTTAGCTGAGAGTGGGTACAATAAACCTATATTACGGGAAGCGTGCAGTTTTTATATTACGATATTATATGTTGAGACAAGACGGGCTTATATACAGTTTTCCAATTACAGAACATAATAATAATAATGAATCTAATATAAAATCTTACATATACACAGTACACACATATACATTCATACACTAAAGCACTAGTGCGACTCAGTGGCGCACATTGCCAAAATTATGCTGGAGCTAATTGGAACTTGAACTTTGAACTTGTGAACTTGAGTGCTCGATTGAGCAAAGCATTGCCGTAGTTGAAACATCCGACATTAAGCTAGGAATTAGGCTCGTGTCGAAATGCTTATAGTTTTGTCATATATCTGGCAGTCTGTCCATGATCTATAGCTAGAGCTAGAAAAGTCTGTTAGATATGTTTATAAATTAATAAAACCATGAATTTTTTGTGCTATCATCTTACACGTTAAGTAGTGTGATTATTCAAACCCCTACCTAGTGTCGTGAATCATTTTATTTATTTATTTAAAATACTTTATTGCACATAAAAATCGATACAGGAAAGAGATACAAAGAAAACGTAGTAATGCACAAAAAGCCTTATTTTTATTAGCTACATTGCACTATCTACCAGGAAACCTGAGAAGCACGGAAATTAAACTAAAAAAAATTAAAATAAACTATCATCCTTAGATAGGTTTAGTAAATAAGATACCAAAGATGCGTAGGTGGTAGAGCTTTAAA
This sequence comes from Eurema hecabe, assembly GCA_026213755.1. NCBI lineage: Eukaryota > Metazoa > Arthropoda > Insecta > Lepidoptera > Pieridae > Terias > Terias hecabe. The sequence continues at coordinate 8,303,555 of JADANM010005719.1, forward strand.
TCAGCTGGCACTTCAAAAAACCAGCATAAAGTAATGATCCAACTCAAACAAATCGTTAAATAATTCCTCTTCTTAATATAAGACAGACTCGAAAGAAATAATTAATTGAGACCTCATTATCCATATCATAGGATCGTCCTACTTAAAACAATTTTATCTTATTATATGATTCATTTAAAAACATCTTACAAAACATTCATATTACGTACTGTTATTTAATGATCCTACTTTCTAATGACCTAAATGTTTCCGATGTTATTTTTATCTCTACAATTTGGGCTATTTAATAATTATGATCTGTAATACGAAAAGGTTACGAACAATGTATGGGGATGAGTGAATTTTGAGGATGGAAATGGTTTCTGGATCCAATGAACCGATTTTTTTATTTTTTAGACATATCATTATATTTGTGAGTACTATTAATTGAAAAAGTTAAATAAGCCGTATCAAATACAACCCATACGCATACTATGTGTATCAGAAAATCTTAAATGTACAATAACTTGTTATAGTATTAGACGTAAATGTTTATATAAATTCCGTATTGAAAAAAGTATTCCAACAACTCCATTAAAAAAAAGTCAACAGTGAAAAGTTCTAAGGTAACAAAATATGTTACCTCATTTTAAGTTTGTAGCAAAACATGTCTACGTAAGGATTTTCACAGACATTGCAACGCGAAAAGTAATAAATAATGAGCAAGCGAAACTGAAGCTTTGTAGATATATTGTAAATATTCAGTATCACGGCCCGTGGGCGAAGAAAGATTGATTGCTATAATTAATACCTCTTATATTCTATGCAATTGTTTACAAATACCAAGTGAGAGTCATCGTATCCAAGATGGATTTATTTTGTTAGTACATGAAAAGATTATATTTGTATTAGAGATGCGCCGAGTGAGAATTTTGCCGAGTAACGAGTACCGAGTTTTACTAAGCTTATTTTTTTTCTACCGAGTACTCTGTTCTATCAAATTCCAATTTCGCGCGCGTAACAAACAGTTTCGTGTCACGTCCTGGAGCAAACTTTCATACGTCACGTTGCGCGTCATTACTCATAGTAGATAAATAATTGAAAAAAATTGTTAACACCATTATTTTAATTACATCTACCTAAACATATTTATTTTCTTAAACAAAGTATACTCCTTATCAAATAACAAAGTTTAACTGAGTTATTCGGCCGAGTACGAGTGTCAAAAATCCGCCGAGTACGCAGAATACCGAGTGTGAACCGAGTACTCGGCACATCTTTAATTTGTATGTTATACATATTTTTATAGACTATTTAATGTTAAAGTTTGTGACGATTTATGGACGTTTGTTACAATATTAAGCAGTCTTTTTAATGGATTTGACTTGCTCAGATTCGACACATGATTGTTTTTATCACGGAATTTCTACGGGAAAAAAATTACAGTCAAGATTTTAATCTGCCCATCGAGGCCACGTTTTGTTAGAAAATTTTGAATTTAATAATAAATAAATATGTTACAAATATTGAATATAAACTATATTTAAGAAATACATCAACAGACACGTTTCAGTAATTTTTAACTAACACAAACATGTACAGGTCGCATTAAAATGACAATTTATGTTTAATTTCACCTAGAAATGAAAAGTCGTGTTACATGCGAAAACCATATTACACTCAACTTGATAAAATTAATTAGAAGTGTTATCACGCAAGTTTTTATGTAGCTCAGTTAGAGATAATTAAGTGGGTTGCAATGTTCGAGTTTATTTACTTTAAAACGATCCTCTGCATATTAATATGTCAGTTTTTAACCGTGTTGATTCTTACATAAAGTTATATTTCCTATATAAATCCTATTAACGAATTTCCAATTTTATCTCTGTACTTTTCCATTTATAAATAATGCGGGATCAACTTTTGTATCACAGTTTGCCCGGTAGAATGTGTTTTCATGTCGAATGTTATGTCTTTTTTTGTTACATCATCGACTGATATCATCAACATTACAATAAAAACAGAGAAAAAATAAAAATTCAAATTAAAATTTTCTTTCCATGTTGTTTGTTAAACTGTATGTGTTTAAAAAATCAATATACTTACTCGATGTAAGGGTTTTTCAAATTGACCCTACAACAACAATGCGTTTCTTGCCTTTTCATAGAAGAATAAGTAAAATACGAGTGGTTAAGAAAAGGAAATCAAAAGAAACGAATTGTTAGTTGTTACATACAATTAGTATATAAAAGTGACTTTCTTCTGTGTGTCCCTATGTATGTTTAATTCTTTAAAACTACGCAACCGATTTTAATACGGTTTAATAGATACAATGATTCAATAGGTAGGTTTATGTGTGCAATACATTAATGCGAGCGAAGCCTAGGCTAGTCGCTAATATATAATAAAACGTATCTGATAAATGTTATTTATTAATATTCAGGTTTCACTAAAAAAATAAACATTTAAAAATATCTGACGAACAACAACTATTTACACTATAATATAAGATATCGACAGACAGACGTATATTTATATAGACATTTATAAAGCGACCTTTAGTTGACAAACTGGAAGGTCAATAAAACACAAAGTCCCATTGTGGAACATTTGAGTCTTCAGTCTGTCAAAAAACTCGATTGCTCGGGAAAGCAGCAAATAGCTTCGGCAAAGAATATCAAATTCAAGTGCCTGACTAAGGATAAAAATTGTTTGTACAGACACTTCGAAGTATTTCTACCTCTCGACGATATTTAAATTCGAACTGTTTCGAGTTTGATAAACTGTATTCAGTTTCAGTTTTGAAGTAAGTACCGCAAGGAAGATTGTATCGGTATTCGGCATGCATTCGTGAGTCTGACGGCCAAATACTCATACGCAAATTAAATTTAAGCACGTAATTTTGACAGAATTGAATGGCGACCTGTCAAATCGGACCGGTTAAAGTTGTACTTAAATTCAAGTTCAGCATCAAAGTGTGTGAAACATTGGAAGGTTTCAGTCGGTAGTAGCTATACGACACTTTTAATCTATAGGTACTAATATACAAAGAAGTAAAGTTTGTGTCTGTTAAAACTTAAGGGGTAATCTCGGGATCTACTGAACCAATTTTAAAAATTCTTTCAAAGTCATGTTTTTGCTGAGTGTCATATAAAAGACTATATAGAAAAGGATTGTTAAAATTATGCCCCAACGAAGTGGGCACGGGTCCGCTAGTGCTTTTATAATTATATTTAAATTTAACATAAATAAATTATATAACATAATTAAAACTGTTCGTTGTTGTGCAAAATCAAAGTAGACTAAAAATTCTTGTGTTACTTTATTTTTAAAAACTTACCTTTAGAAATTCTCAATACTCCATATTGATATTATTACCTGTGTTCTCATTATTAAACTTGAATCGAATTCACGTATTAAAGCTTCTATTTATCAAACAAAAAATAACAATTCCCGATAATTTTCTATTATTACGAAAAATGTATTCTTCGAAATGATCAAAGTTACACAGCGTTCTAATTTCTAATAATAGAAAGAGTAACCTTTAACACAATACAATTGAAAGGCCGCAATTGTGTATATTTTTATATTCATAGCGATTTTTATTCGGCGTTATGACAGTTTTATTGCATGATAGTATTAAATGATAAATATTTATAGCTTATAGGAATGCGGTAGAATGTTCTGGATAGCGAAGTGAGAACTACAAGAAAATATTATGACTTATTTAAATAAAATACTATAAACGCGAAAGTTACTCTGTCTGTCTGTTACGCTTTCACGCCAGAACAACTGAGCCGATTGTAATAAAATTTGGTACACATATGGCTTTGAGCCTGAGAAAAAACATAGGAAACTTTTTAACTGGACAAAAGGGTTGTAAGGGGAGGAAGGTGAGGTCAAATTTTAATGAAAGTCCACGCGGACGGAGTCGCAGGCTACAGCTAGTTGTTGTAACTTTCTAATGTTTTAATGTATGCTTTTAAGTACCCTTTTTACAGTATACCTACATACATATATCATATGTATTGCAAATATTAAATAGTGCTTATACCACAAAGGTCGTTAACCTCTAAACAAAAAGTCAAACTATATAAAATTCAACTAGAAACAGAAGAAGCACCATAATAAATCAATTTATCATAAAAATCTTAAAATAAGTGCTCCGTCCGAGTATTTTCATAGATCATTAATCACGGCTCTCTTTGTCAGTCCTACATTGATAAATAACTGGAGAAATCCTTATAAATACATTTATTTGGTAAAGAAATACAGAGGTTTAAGGTTTCGGTGAGATGCTATAGAAATGTTTACAGCTTTGTTGGAGTGGTAATTAGTTATTTTTATTTATCTATGTATAAATATCTTATAATATAAACACTATAATGCACATAATTACATTTCTATTGGGAAACTAAAAATCACTCGTGGAGGTAGACTCGTTCAGGAGTGGTTCGCCGGCCTTTGTGAATGAGCTATTATACAGTAGAACCCGATTAAAACGATTTCTCAAGGATCGTACCAAAAAAGCGTCTTAAGCGAAAAATTTTTAAATTAATTATTGTTCTAGGGTAGTCGAAACCGCAGATCGCGACTAGTGTTACGTATCACAGAAGAATATCAATAGTCATGTTTCGTCCTTGATCTGAACTATTCCATAATTGGGTCAGACGACCCTTGCACCGGCGCCATTTCCGGCCTCCCAGTTACATAAGACCGACACACAATAGCCTCTGTTTGCGTATTTATTTACTATATCATAATAAATCAGGTTCCACGGAGTATCATCTACATATTACATAGAGTAGTACAAATAGGTCCCGTTAGTTGTAATTCATTATAAAAATAGTAAGCGATCCGCCCCGGCTTCGCTCGAATATATTACGTGTAATAAATTGAAATGTAAGCTATCCTATCTTTTATCTTGGATCAAACTGCACGGTGTGCAAATTTAATTTAAAATCGGTTCAGTAGTTTGGGAGTAATTCGCGGACAAACAACCTGACACGTAATTTTTTTATATTAAGATAAGAGAATGGGAATAACTTGCTAGAGTAACTATTTAGTTTTGATAAGAATGCATTCGAAGCTTATAAAAATAATTCTCGTGTTGTCGTGAAAAGTTAACGAATTGAAGACTCTGTCCGCGTGGACTTTTATATAAACTTTTATCCCCCTTCCCTCCTTTTAACCCTTTTTGACCAGTTAAATAGTAGCCTATGTTTTATCTCAGGCTCTAAAGGTTTGGATGTGAAATTATAAAAAGTTTCAACCCCTCGCGCACTCTTTTGGGGGTTGATTAAAAAAATAGTAGCCTATGTACTACCAAATTTCGTTCTAATCGGTTGAGTAGTTTTAGTGTGATGGAAGGACAGACAGACATAGTTACTTTCGCATTTATAATATTAGGATAACGTGGTTAACAGCTTCCGTATTATAAAGATGGGATATTGTGTTGTCTCATGTAACTAGGATGAGTTGTATGGCGCCGGGTGCAAGGGTCGTTGTCTGACCCAATTTTGAAGTTAAGCCTGCATTATTATGAGATAATTGTGCTATGAGATCATTCTATAAGTTTTCTTTATTATATTTATATTAGAAACTAGCTGTGTCCCGTGGTTTTACATGCGTTACCGTTCCCGGGGCAATATCGGGATGTAAATTATGTACATATCAAATTTCAACTAAATCGGCCAAGCTGTTTTAGCGTTCAAGAATAACAAACACACATCCATACATAGATTCTCACTATATAAGAAGAATGTAATGGAATTACTGCAACCTCATCAAATCTCTTTTTTTTTTATTCTTTTAAGTGGTGAGACTAGCTGGACGCCCTCCTGGTAAGAGAAACGCCAGCCCATAACCAATGCAGCTACCCAGAACTTTGCTCCGGGAAAGGTGCACTACATTGACGCTCCCCACTTTGAGTCATTAGATGTTAAGACTTATGAGCCCAGTAATCACGCTGGCTACAGTGCCCTTCAGACGAGAGCACAGTGACATTTGCACATCACTGTTCAGGCGGTTGAATGTCTGGCACTGTGGGGGTCTCCTGCAAAAAAGACCTACTCCCGGTAAACTAGTTCTCAAAACGTCAAGGAAGTCTGTCAGTCAGAGTTTAGATAAAAACACCTCATTTCTATTGGAAGGTTGGAAAATCAATTCCTAATATTCCACATTCAACGATAGATAGTCCCTTTAGTAGATTTGATACATTGCTTTCTCATACCAATAAATGCTTTAAAATAAAATGAAGAACTCAAATAAAAAAATACAATCCATACTAATATTATAAATGCGAAAGTTACTCTGTCTGTCTGTCTTTCTATTACGCTAAAACTACGGAACCGATTTCAACGAAATTGGTACACAAATGGTCAAGAGCCTGAGAAAGCATAGGCTACTTTTTAACTGGAAAAAGGGTTAAGAGAAGGGGAAGGGGGGTTCAAAGTATATATGAAAGTCTACGCGGATGGAGTCGCGGATAGCAGCTAGTATGTATATAAGTGGAACAAGGACTTTTTTATATTGTTGTTTTTATGTTGTCAGGAGTTTGCCTAATAACGTTATTTTCCGCTCAATTGTACGCAAACAAACGTTGCTAGTTGAATTATTACTTATGTCTGGGATCCATACTAATATTATAAATGCGAAAGAAAATCTGTCTGTCTGTCCTGTCTTCCCATCACGCTAGAACTACTGAACCGATTAGAACGAAAAGACATAGGCTATTTTTTTTAAATAAACCCCTAAAAGGTTGCGCGACGTGTTGAAACTTTTTAAAATTTTACACTTTCACAGCCAAACCGCTGAACCAATTGTAATGAAATTTGGTACACAAATGGTCTAGAGCCTGAGATAAAACATAGGCTACTTTTTAACTAGAAAAAAAGGGAGGGAAGGGGAAGGTCAAAGATTACTTTCTGCGCGAAGGGTCGTGGGTTCGATCCCCACACCGAAAAAATATATTCGTAATTTACATTTGTATTTTTCTGGGGTCTGGGTGTTGCTATGTATTGTATGTATACAATACAATTTATTCCGTTATCTAGTTGCCATAATACAAGCTTCGGCTTAGCTTGGAACTAGATGGCGCTGTGTATAAATGTCCTCAAAATATTTATTTATTTAATAATGCTACTTATTAAACCATAGGCCATTGAACATAACAAATCACGCAGACAATTCCATACGGCGAGGCTTTAAAGAACTATTTATAAGTGAGTATTAAAATTTCTTCGTACAAAACTTTTAATATACTCCCCATAAATATTAACGATTTCGATGTTTTCCTCTCATTCGAGAAAACTGGGTCGCTCAGATGTATGTCAGACATGTAACGTTCACATGTGTTTTTGTCAACAAAATTACGTTATTTATTTTTTATATTAGTGTTACTTGACGCGACTGGCGTTTTACCCGCGTTTCTTCTGTTCACGGAGTAATACAGAGATAAAAAGTATTCTACGTATTAACGAGGTTTTAATCTAAATGCATGCCAAATTTCAGCCAAATCAGCCAAGTCGTTTTTGTGTACAAGAGCAACAAACATACTGACATAAATTCCCAAAAACCTTCTTCTAATATTATTAGGACAACATAAATATTCCCGTATATAGGTATCGGACGGAACTACGTTCAGTCGTAATAATTTCTTATGGAATTTGTAACTCTTCCTCCAAACAGCTTCGTTACGTCATGCGTTACGGCGTCACTCCGTCTGGCTTCCCTTTCTCTCACGCATACTGCCGCGATACGCAGAATTCTCTCTCGCTTTAACTCACAGCATAATAACTTTCCACTACACATACATATATTTTAAACTAGCTGATGCCCGCGACTCCGTCCGCGTGGACTTTTATATAAACAAACGTTCAGCAAATTCAACGTGATTCTTTAAATTGCCCTAACTTTTTTATTTTTCAACCGATTGAGATGAACTACACACTAAAATATGTTAAGGGAAGCTTTCCACAATAAAACATTGAAAACCCCATCTAGATAGGATAAGCCGTTTCTGAGATTAGCGTGCACAAACAAATAGACAAACAGACAAAATTTCCAAAAATCATTGTTTTGGGTTCTATTGCGTTAGCGCAATAGAACAATTACAACATACAACCTTTATTAATCAATGTCTCCCATAATATTTTTTCTCCTATATCTTCCATGACAGCGACTCGTTACGTTTTTACCCGACTGCCAAAGAGGGTAATGTTTTTCGAGTGTATGTATGTATGTATGTCTGTTCCTTTGTGACCTCCTGTAGCCTAAACGGCTTGATGGATTTTGATGTATGAGGTATCGTTAGATTTGTCTTGATTACGGGAGTGTCATAGGATACATTTTATCCTAAAAGTCCCACGGGATAAAGACATAATTACTCTTTTTTTAGTGTGCAGTCGGGTATTTTGTTTTTTTAATAATAATTACTTGTTATTATATGTATATAGATATCACAAGTTCTTAATTTAATACATATTAGTATAAAATTCAACGCACGTTGCGAAAGCCAAGGTCCAATGAATATAATATGTATAATCAAAATTGGATCATCTCGAAACCACATGCAAGTAATTGTTATTTAAACAAAAACGGGCAAACGAGGTTAAACGACAAACTTATCTAATTAAGGTTCTCATTATTTTGATATTAAAAATGCTTGGTTTGCTCGCGTTAAGATAATGTGTCTTTGTTTAAAAAATCTCTGATAAATAAACAAATTAAACTATGTATAACTATATAATAACTGATAATTAATTAATAGATGCTATAGAATAGTTCCCACTATGTTCGGATAAAGACTAAAATAAAATTTTTTTGAACGCCTTTTCGTAACGCCGTTTTAAATGTTTCGCGAGCTAAAGCTGGCCCGCGGACCCTAAAAATCTCTCATTAGTTCAGTGATATACTAGACTATATAATAATTTGTGAAGCAACTTTTATTTCGTTACAGTTGTAAAAACTACTCAAATGTTCTGCTATTCTCTCATTTGGGTTACGCACTTAAACAAATTGTTAATAAAACAAAACTGAACAACAATGAGAACATTAACATGTCATAGAAGCAAAGAAATTCCTCTCGCGTGTAAAATGATTGGGCTACCGATGTCAAAGTACTTTTACTTCCCTTACCATGCTTTTACCGGAAATTTACTAGGAATAAGTTTAATATAAAACAGGTTACAATGGGAGGAATGTTGCCAATTTATTAAGATGAAATATGATATAGAGACACATCCATTTACATTTTGACATCATCACATTCCGAAGGCGGTATTACAATTGGAATTGATATTCCAGGAATGTTAATGTCGTCAAGTATAATATAATGATTTGTTATATGTTTTATAAAATGTACATTATATAATATATACTTTAAAGAAGTAAGAATTCGCATGTTTGTTTTTACGCATTAAGCTCTAAAACTATAAAATATTTTGCATTAATATGTTACTACAATAAATGAATTTTTTTTTTAATACCGTTTTGAAAAGAAAATACCAACATCAGATGTAATGCACAGATAGGGTTAAACAAACAATCCACTTGTCTTGACTGTCAGTCAAAATTGTATCAAAAATTCATAACAATTCTTTTAAATTACATTTCTTAACGTACTCAAATATTTATAAATTTAACTGACTACGCCTAATCTGAAATGGCACTGAGCAGTCTATTTGCATGTTTCACTGTAAAGTTTTAAATGTTAGGCGCATTTAGTAAAACTGATGTAAATAGTCGTTTCTTGGAGATTCTACGAAGTTGTGTTTCATACAAAAAGAAAGAAAAAAATAAAAAGAATTTAGGTACGTTTGATATAGGTTTGAGGTGGAAGTTTAGCTCCGCATTTTACTTCGCTTTTATCTTTAGCGTAATTTCCGGCCCAAAGTAATTCAGGTATAAAAAGTAGCCTTTATGTTCATCGTAATTGAATCTATCAGCGTGACAAACTTCAACGAAATCCATTCGATAACTTTCGAACATTGTTATTAAGATACATATGCTTTCGATAGTAACAAGCCTCCTTACATAAATAAAAATATTAGTAGGTATATATTACTAAGGACGAATCAATGATTCTCCGAGAATATCCAAATATTATATTATATTTACAAAGCTTCACGTTTGTTTTTTTTTGAGATGAATCTCGCTGTATTGCCTGAAGGGCATTTACAACTCAGCGCGGACTTTCTCACACGTTTGTCATAAAAACTGCTAAAACGTGAAACGAACTCCCTGGCCCCTGGGTGGGTCTTCCTTGAGCTATGATATGAGTTCTTTCAAGGCAACGATGAACTGGTTTCGTCTAGGTGAGCTCGCTACATCTTCAATAGTAGCTTCGTTTTAGGCGACCAGAGCTTGCTAAATAAAAAGAAAAAAAAAGATAAACAATAAAAATAATCCAAGTGCACGTTAGAATTCAGAAGAAAGCTATCTTACGCTTTATTTAATTTTTCGTCTACCATATGATCTTTGAATACCTCATATGGGTGCCATGTGACGTCCATATCAACTCGAGTTTTTGTACACATGTTGACAGACTACGGATTAAGTACAGTCGATTACAAAAGTATATTAATATCTTCTACATCATGAAACATTTTAACATTGAAAATGCGTAAAAATATACCTTTTGACAAGAGAATAAAATAAAAATATCATGCATAAGTTTAATTAAAAATTAGTGTAATGAAATTCAACTAAACAAAATTTGTAAATTCGGATTTGACACTATACTTTTGTAATTGTCTGTACGTCGTCAAATCAAATCTGTTTTGTAAATCTACAAGAGATATTAAATACGAAATAATAATTTAAAGTACAAACGTATTATTTAATGTAGTCTTATAATAATGATTATATAATAAAGATTATATAATAAAATATGTCTTTTATTTTATGAATTAAAATAGCACGTATTTCAATACACATACTTATACAAATAATCTTTTAAAATCTCTCTTAACAATCTTACTTCATTATAAAAATAAAAACCCACACAAAAATAATTGCCGATATACTCGATATTCAACGAAACGAATTACTGAATCGATCAAACGTGAGTCATTAATCATTTTTCGCGGCTTTCCGCTACTTTTTTAATAACCGCCGATGGTGTTGCTACACCAAAATACAATTAGGTTATTGTTTGCTTTTAATATTATAACGTAAATTAAAAAAGAACTAGGTATATATATAAGAATTTTTTGCAGATTAAACATAAGATGACTGTTTAATTTACTTAATAAATATAATCTAATATATCTTTCTTCTTTATATTTATTTCACTCTTAGTAATTCATATATATATACATAATTCTTTAATAACGGTAACTACTAGGATATACTATAATATTGTAATTTATACCATGTTATTTAGATGTCTATGAATCTATACTACTTCTATGTCCTTTTCTATATAAACGTCATCAGACCGAGACAAAACATCAACTTATCCTGCTCTAAAAAGGTGGGTAACAGTTGTCAATATGCTGTACCATACAACTTTTGAATAGGTAGCATTCTGATCATATTCTAATCAAAGCGTTCTAGATATCAGATCACTTCGATATTAGTGTATATGAGATTCCTCTAAGTACCTGAAACATTTTGATTTGTCAATGTTATCCATTAAGAAAGATGATTCGTAATTAAAATGATTTGTTAGAATGTTAAATTGTTTGAAATTAATGTTTATTATATTAAGGTTATATTGCACTGATCAAAGTCAAAATGTGATGGTAATTGGTGGAACGATATAAAAATAAGCGAAATGACTGTCTCCTAACAAAGGCAATATAAATCAAACTAGCTGGCGTCCCGCCAAAACTGAGCGTTGACGTTTGAAATAATGTTACATGTTACAAAATATATTGCATGCAATTAAATTTATTTTATTTGTACATCATTTGTTTTAAATAAAACATATGTATATTATTTCGATAGAATTTTAAACATTCATAATTTTGTTTCCACGTAGATAAATATTTTTTTATGTTTAAAAATCTTAGCAATAATAAAAATAAAACCATTGAGCATAAACAATGGTATACATCGCCCCTTTTAATGTTGTCCTACCATTTCTTACTTATATCAAACAAAAAATTAAGGCATATAATAAACTAATTATATCCAGTTGAAAGATAAAAAACAAGCACAAAAAATCAAGAAACAATATTGAAACAGCGAGTATTTGTAAATCGATTATTACCTACTTGGCAGCGGCCCAAGCCAGAGAAATCCAAGAACAGTTGACAGGTATTGGGTTACTCAAAGACTTGTCACGACATGTTATAGGGAACTTTAATAATTAACTTACTTTTACTACCAAATTGTAGCTTATAATTTTTAAATAGGCTGGAGATACACTTTCAAGGCATTTTAGCTTTGCGGTAGTCGCAAAGGCGATTTCATATCATTAGGCGAACGTTAAACGAACAAAATATGCAAAGTTTAATGGCTTTTATATAACTAAAAAACTTAATGAATTCTTAAATTTTCATAATATATACTTATGTATACATAAAGTTAAAATTATCATATGTTTAAACCTTAATTTTTCAATACGGATCGATTCTTACTTATTTTTCGTATTTTCAACATTGTTTTTAGTTAAACATGTGCGATTAAATTTAAAAGAAATTCTATATTAAGTTACTAAAAAGTATAACGATGCTAGAGACTAAAAAACTTAATAGAAAACCCGACTCATGGTTAGTCATACAATAAATACCTAAACATTCCAAAAATTCGTTCGCTACTATTCACGAACATTTTTCATGTAAAAACTATTAGATCTATTTTCGTTAACCCATTTAACTGCCGGTAATGAGGAATGTGTTTAAAAACGGGAGTCCGGTCATTGGCACTATAACCCAGGTACGTTACGTAATTCGACCGAGTGAACCCACTCATTTCATTCACTTGATTCTGGCAACACCATCCACGTTTACTCTGTTGTTAAGATCATTGATTATCTGTGTCAATTTATTGACGTTTTAAAAAAGGCGGGGGAGTTTATTCGTCTCATATTTTAACAAATTCACAATAAATTAAGAGATTATTAAGTACGTAAAGTTTCCTGATCATTAAGATCTTAGTGCAAAAAAATATATCCACAGTTCAATACTATATTAGACATATTAATATATTAGGAATATTAAACTAACAAACAATTTAACAAAACAATTTAACATACAACATCTTCGCTACACAAAAACCTATTTACAAAATCCTGACTTTATATATGATGCAAAACTTTGTTGTAATTTATGTTTGTCATTTGTAGTTTTTACAAGTCCTCGTTACGTGTAGTTCCAATGTTTTATCCCTCGGGAAATTTACTGCGCACGGATTACCAAAAACATGTAGTAATATTTACGAGGTATGGAAACTGTCATTAGGGTTCACAATTTCAAAATTGTTTTGCATCAACATACTCTTATCTATACTAATATTACAAATAAAGTAAAGTTTGTGTGTTAGTTAATTTGTAAGGGGTAATCTCGGGATCTACTAAACCAATTTTAAAAATTCTTACACCAATAGAAAGCCACATTGCCACATGCCACATTAAAAAAGGATTGTTAACATTATGCCCAACGAAGTGGGCACGTGTCAACAAGTCCGCTGGTATATTATATAAATAATGTGTCACTTTGTTGGTCCACGATAGACTCTTAAACTACTGAACCGATTTTAAATTACATTTACACACCGTGTGCAGTTTTATCCAACTTAAAAGATAGTTTATTACATGAATAATATATGTGAGCGAAGCCGGGGCGGGTTGCTAGTAACATATACGTATATTATTATAAAACGACTTTTCATAATTACAAACACGTGTAGCTGTGAAATGAATATTTTATTAATTTCCACGCAAAATTACGGAGCTCAGTCAAATTACATTTAATTTGAGCGACAATCATTTAAATTACTTAATTGAAAGATACAATTATAACAATATAATAAAATTTTAATTCTGTATTCACAAGAGTCGAAATAATTACTCGTATTTGAATTTTAAATCTTAACTCTCGAACAATTAACTTTAATTTTATAAGCTTAAAGGGACTATCTATAAAAGATAAAGTTAATTACGAAGTTTATTTGAATTATTACATGTTTTTGATGATAAAAGAAATGTTTTATTTGACCATTAATGGTAAGAAACTCTTATGTGTTCGGGTTTCGCTGTGGTTATCAAACAGGCTTATTTTAGAATAGTCATCATTTCAAATATACAATAAACTATACCAAATAAAGAAGGATTTCTCAAATTGGGCGATAAGGGCATCTCACCTAGAGGGGGGCATTAAGAGGCCAGAAAAATGGGGGGCGATGTATAATTTGTAATTTGAGAACAAACTACACCAAGTTCATTTAATTATGATTTTTAAGGTTTGGGTGTTTTAAAAAGTGAGTGCCAGAGAAAAATATTTCATTTTCAAAGTTGTCGGTAAAAGACATCAGTTAAATAATATAGATAGTTAAATATAGTATTACAGTGAAGATATGCGAACTGATTTTCCTAACGCCAGACACGTTGATATCAAGCAAAGTCCCTCCTCAATTTGGAGTCCATTGTTCACTATCTTTAACAAGTGTCGTAACGTTTCAGAGTTATATGTTATATTACATAATAAAATATATTTATATGTAAAGATTCTAAAGATAGTAAGAGATAGACAGAGGTATGTCGAAATATTGTTAATATTATTTTATTGGAAAAAAAATATGTTTAGATTTCCTAAACATAAATTAATTTATTTATTTATTTATAGATATTATTCCCGTCGCAATTTACAAAATTAACATAGTTAATACAAGTATTCGTAATGGTTTGATTAAAAAAAAACTTTTGTTGTCATAACATTTGAAAATAATAATCTACAAACAATTTTTGATGAATATTTTTATCTCTTTGCAGATTTTCAACCACATATACCAAAAACTCTTAATGGTCATCCAATAACAATATACGTGGTACGTATTTCTCATTCTGCTTAATATTCTTTTTACTTGTAGAATATTTTAAACATACACACACACAAATACAATCGTCTTCACACATTTACAATTACAAAATGTAAGTGTGTTAACACTAAAGATTTTAAAAGTATCGTGACAAGAAAACAAAATAATAAATTTTTTGGTAAGTTTAAAACTACAGGCACTTGAACTACTATAAGTATATTATTATGGCCATAATTTTGTAATATGGCTATTTATTTTATATTATGAATATTTGATACTAAGTTTAGGTGTTTAACGATTAAACTTAGTAAAATACATATATTTTGTTTAAAAATATACTTTAACTTTGCCGTATTTGCTTTGTGCTAAAATCCTTAAAAAAAAGTCATTAAATAAGGCCGGGAAAATAAATGAAATAGTCTATACAAAAAAATGTTGATAAAATATAATATTAACCAGAAAAAACAGATTATAACTTCATTGCAATCCTGTTATAACGCTACTCGGAATTCACAAATAGGATGTTAGTTCATCTGAAAACATTGTTCTCAGAAAAGCTTATCTATTTTTCTTTTATACTACGTAATTCGTGTTTATAAATGCAGTGTAGCCTATTTTCTTGCTATTTTTAATCATCTTCTTTAAATCCTTAAATGCTTTTGAACGCATCACTAAACTCTACAAAAAGGACGTAACGCTTAATGGCCTTACGTACGTATAGACGATTAATTGGGGATGAGAGCTTAGGTAGGACGCGAAAAATTGACCCGGTGGAAATATTCTACTTTGGCAAATTCATCAGGGATCGATTGTTAAGGATTAGGAAGTTTTTTCTCTATTTTATGTGATTGATAGCAGGCAATAGAGCAGAAGGTTTGCCTTATGTTAAGCAACCAATGGTCCCTGTTCACACAAAAGCATAGTATAAAAGAAAAATAATTGGCTTACGGTGCTCCTGCGTTACTAAACGAAACCCAATCACAAATAGGAAAAATAAACGAAGGAAGAATCTAAGCGAACAAAACCGCGATACACAGTGAGTAGATAAATAAAATAAACCCGCGGTTATAAAGCAGTGGCATCGATTATTATCCGCCATAAATAATGGAGTTATGTTCCAAGTGGACTTGTTATTACGCGAAAATCTGAGAAAGCGGCGTTCCAGTGATTTATTTGAGTACTTTGTCGTTCACAGGTCGTTTGCTAGGTTAGAGGCTGGAGAGCTTCGGTCTTTGTTCGAGATTTTTTACCAAATGGCAATGGAGGTCTTATACTGGGTGTTGAGATTCTTATGTCGGAGCCTGAAGGGAATATCCTCTAGGTAAAAATTTATTTTGCATTAAAATATATAAAATATTTTTTTTATATTTTATGCAAAAAAAATTACACATGTATAATCTTCACAACTTTACTACACTATTATAATGTATTAAAGTTTTAAAAATTATGTTTGTAGTGCAAATTGACATAAATTCAAGGAAATTCTCTCCCTATATTCGCTATCAATGCATTCATAACTCTTCTCTCGAGCCCCAAAGACGTGAATGGGATTTTTCTATTTTTTCAATAAAGTTCAAAATTGTTATTTATTTATAATACTAGGAATATACAGATCTTTTGTATTATAGAATGAAGAATGTAATTTAAGGAATAATATTTAATTTCATGTTTTTTAAATACAACTAGTTTTAAAATATATTACTACATACAGAAACATTTACAACGTCTACAGTAAAAAAACTATAATTCTATTTCGAATCTAAAGAAATTGTGTGAATCAGTAAGTCTTAATTTTGTTTTACCATCATTAAACTCGCGTTTTTATTTTGTTAAGAATAACGTCAAATAGTAGTAACTAGTAAAAGCGCAAATACAATTAGAAATTAGAACCCAATACTCTTAGTATATTTCTCATTAGAAGACGCTTATTATACGTACACGTTATATGAACCAGAGTTCAATCTTTCAGTCTCGCCTACGAATTATCAGACACAAAACATCGCGTGTTGAGATAAATCGGATTGATTGATTGCTTCTTCAACCCTCTATTACATGTGGAACTTTATTGATGTATATCTTTTTGTTAATAGAATTGTTATAATGACAAAAAAGTTACGATTTTGTACTAGTTTAGTTTACAATTAAAGATGAAAAACAATATTTTGGAAAATCTTTTATAGAAAAATCCTTTTGTATTGCTACAGCAGTGAGATGAATAGTATAACACTCATAAATACGACTTGGGGATGTTCAAAAAAAGATCGTTCCTATACTTAAAACGCCGGCAACACACTCGTGACCACGCAATTACTCATGAGCGGCGCTGATCACTTTCCATCAAGTAACGCGCCTGCCCCCCTCTTATATAAAAAAAATCTAGAACATCCGGACCTGACTTTGTTTTTTTGTAAACTATTAACAATTAAAAAAAACAATTTTTCATTATGAATGATCTTAAAAATTTTATTTGGAAATCCCTTCATTTCTTAATAACACATCGGCATGTGTGATCAATCATTACTTTTAATATAAAATGAGACATTTTCTAACATAACATAACGTCGTGCTTCTTAATTAGGCCTCAAGTGACTGAGCATTTAATTAACCGTTAGTATCATTAATCATGTAAATTATCGACTGTTCTACTTTTCATGTATTGATCGATGGTAAAAATTCTGATGAAAGTGTATTAAGTTGTTAGTTCACATATTAAAGAAACAAGACATTTCTCTCGCTTCATTTGTAATAGAAAAAAT
This sequence comes from Eurema hecabe, assembly GCA_026213755.1. Lineage (NCBI taxonomy): Eukaryota > Metazoa > Arthropoda > Insecta > Lepidoptera > Pieridae > Terias > Terias hecabe. Next base: position 8,321,275 of record JADANM010005719.1, read on the forward strand.
CAAACAAATACACGATCGTATTTGTAATTATTTCGGTAACAATAATTCGGTTATGTAAAATTTGTAGAGTAACCTTAGTTTCAAGACTCATTTTAGCTAGGAAATGTATCCTCATAGTTAATATTATAGTGATTATAATTTTTTTACTCATTGCGCAGTCAGTCGACCATACCGCCTCATCTTTCGTAGAAATTTTTCTTTAATTATATACTTAGTTCATTTATGTCCTGATAATGAATATTACAAATAAAATTAAGTGTGAAGGTAAATGTATAAAGATGCGTATATAATTTCGTATTAAAAACTTTAAGTCATACCGTGACTTCCTATTGCGAAATAAATTTCAAAATCGGCTAAGTACATCTAGAGATAACCCCGACAACGTCACAAAATCACACAGATTTCAACATGGCAATGTCCACAATTCGATCTTCGGAACTAATTCTATCTTAAACCATAAAAACCTTAACTGTAATCCAGTCACGAACTTGGAATCGTTCCTAGAGTTGTTTCTGAACTTCTAGCTAATACTGAAAATCTTGCTTTCGATTTAGTACTTAAAGCATCCTTAAGGATAGCTATCCCTCTTTACTTTGTTTTAGAAACTAATTCCGCTAAGTCTGCTTTATTTGTTCAGGATGTTTCGAAACATTAAACTCTCTTGCAACGTATGGACATTTGTTACATGTTCTATGTTTGGTTTAAACAATGGTCCTATTATTCCCTATTCTATGTATAAAGAAGACAGTTTTCAATATAAAAAACTGTCTTGAAATAGATTCAAGAAAATTGCTAAAATCATCAAAATCTTGTTTCCATATCATGGCACTACTTTTGACATTTTCTTGACAACAACAAATAATCATCAAAATTGGTTCAGTAACGTGCCAACACACATTAAAAATATAACGATTTGACAAACCTCTTCCTTCCGAGTCTATATGCAGCTTTAAATACTGTGGAAAATAAAAATCATTTTGTTTTTCTTTTGTATTTCATAAACTAGAAGTATCAATTATTTATTGAAATAAAATATAACATGAAACAAACCTGATGATAATATATATCTATTAGATAGAAACAGATAAAACAAACGTATACTACATTTGTAATCAAAAAATAAAATAAAAATATTCAAAGTTGAGATACTAGCAAAGTCTTTTGTTTCTCCAGCATTAAATGCAATTCCATCCCAGAAGTAACAAAGCGAAGTATACTTAATTTCATTAATCCGTTTCAAACAATTGAAACCATATCTATTGTCCCTGGTATTTGGGTCAACGAACCGTGCAAGGAAATCTCTCCCAGGCGCCGCGGGGGCGCTCAGTGGGAAATCGGATGCACTATAAAAACTGAATCTACATTATTGAGCACTAGTAATCGAGACTTATTACACACGCATTAAGATTAAACTGAAATAATTGCAATCTATATACATTATACACTAATATAGATTCTTTGTTCACTTTATGTCGGTAAAGTTGTACGTCAGTGATAGTTTGTATCTTACGGAATAAAGAATGTTTATCTATGCCTATATTATGTTTAACTATGCCTTAGCTTTTGACTTTGACTGACCCTGACTATAACTTTGACTTCGTCGATCTTTGTCTGTGGTATTGGAACTTGGAAGCACGTTTTGCTGATTTCCACAACCAAATATTAAGCCTGAAGTATATTAATTTATCTACACACCACTACTAGACAAATTTGTGGTAACGCAGCATTGAACCAAAAAAGAAAAAGAACTTTGACTTTGGCATAATATGTGAGCTGCATTTATTCAAAGCACTATAGCCTCCTTAAAAGACGTAGCAGAATCATTACGTAGTATGTTATAAATTATAATAGTCAGTATAAAATAGCAAGGCAAACTAAAAAGCAATACAATTTGCTAAAATAATTCAAGCGCAAATTCAATAGGCCAAAATGACGTGATATCGAAATGTGTCAAGATGTGACCGAAATATTAAAATGGACGCCCGAGCCTTAACGAAGGCTCTTGTTCGCCTTACAAGCTCCCTATATTGCTTTAAGATTTTTTTATATATTTTACATACTGAATTTTCTTTGTATTTGGTATACAATTTATGGTTCGAATGTGAACCAATCTCCCTTAGAAATTCACCATAAATATTATGACAATGTATCATGATTTTGAATACAAATTGCATGTTTTTTAAATGATATTCAAAACGTTTGTAAAATATTTTGCTTTGATTTGAAGGGCGGTTGATTTTTACGTATATATAAATTGAATATTTTTTTTATCTACCGTTTTTACAGTAGGTAACTTAGTACTTATTTAAATATGTCTATGAAAGTATGTATGTGTGGTAATGGATGTGTGTTACTCATTCACTCAAAACTACTGAATAGATTCGACTATAAGTGGATTAGACCCTTTTCATTCTCGTACTCTACGGGAATGGTAATAACCCAAGTAAAACCGCGGGGCACTGCTAGTAGTATACTTTAAATATATAATATACATACTTAGCTAGTACCAATGATATTATATTAAATAAATACGTGATAAGCGCAAAATTTTGAAGACGCAAAAACATCCTAATTATGATGTCTTACCTTTAGGTTTGGTTGCCGGTGCATTCACGTGCAACTGACAAAACTATCTCTTTGTTTCTTATTTGTTTTATGATTTATCTCTTTTCTATCGTTTTGACTTGTATTATATATTATGTGTGTTGCCGCTGCTGTGCGGAACACTTTTCGGTCGTTTTGTAGGGGTATAACATATCTATTATATAATATCATTGGCTAAACACTAATAAATAAATACTACAGACGCCTTAAAATATTAACATCGAATGAAACTTAGACAGAACCAGTAAATTGAGTAGTAAAATAAACATTTTTAGTACAGAACGTCTTCGATACGATTTAATTACAATCGAGCGACAAATTATGCTATCCAATTTGCGAAGCAGAACTGCATTATACTTTAAAGACTTATGAAATGACAAGGATTTTATTACGTCATAAAACTGATAATCGTAGTGATACTTTCTTAATTATGTTAAACTGTTTCAGTGAAAACATGATCTTATTTTTACTACAGAAAGAGTAACCTAGCATTGAAATCATCTTGATTTAGTTTGAAATTGGTTGCTAAACACAAATTTTTATTATCATTTTAATTATAAGTTACTTCAAGATAATATCGAAACCGTTATGTTTCTATGTTCCACCGCAGCCCCTAAACTACGAACACAATATTACAAAATGAGCTATTAATGGATGCGCAAAACAACACAGATCCTGGTGACAAAGACAATGAACATAAAAATGAATCAAACGTGTTGTTTACGGCATAACTCAGTAACAACATAACCGATTTTGATAATTATTTTTTTAGAAATATTCCTTTAAGTGCGAAGTTGGTTCTTAAGCTGAAAAAGGGTAGGTGTAAAATGTAAAATGTATAAATATACGTCTTACAACTAGTTGGTAATTATATATTGATTGTAGTTTTCACTTATAACGTAGTTGGGTCCAAACACATTTTTAGATATAAGCACTTACAACCGAATTCTTCTTTATGTATTTAGCTTAGATAATTTTGAAACCCCGCGTCTTAACCGTAAGCTTATTACGAATCCTACAGTCGACTCTTCCCGAATTTTCCGCGAAGTAATCTTCGTGAACTCAATTGATTTTATATTCACTTTAAGTGGTGCTAAATTCGGAGAAGTAGTCGTCAATATTTTGGTATAGGTACGATGCTTCCGTAATAAATGTTACTAAAGTTAATATAAAATCCGTTTTTATATGTGCCCCCTAGCAACTGAATAAAAGGCTCTTTCGATGGTTAAAGACCATGTTCATGAAGTACATGAACATACGCAAAACCTACATTATGCCGCGCATCACCATCTTGTGGAATCAGCTCAGTATTTCCGATGAATGACGACTTGGGGTACTTCAAGAAGAGAGCATACATCTTTCCAAAAGGCCGGCAACCCACTCTAGAACTTTCACGCTCCGCGAGTGTTGATGTGCGGCAATGACCATCAGGTGGTTCGCCTGCTCATTTGCCCCTAATGTTATAAAAAATACCTACCAACCCAATGCCCTCTATACCTTAACAGAATTTAAAAAACATTATTCAATATAATACAAAATATCGTCAAAAAAATTCCCTAATTTAACGTAAAAGGTAGAAGGAAATAAAACTTTTTTTTTCATTTAATTAAAAAATTTGAAAAGCGATAACATTCAAAGAGTACTCGAGGATATGATTTAATAACGAACGATTCAGTAAACAATGTTACTTTATGAGTGCACACACTGAATGGCGCACTGAGTTTCATTTGTCCGTTCAAAGGCCGGTAACACACTCGTGTAAGCATGCAAACGAGCAAGAGCGAAATTACGAATGTGTTGCTGACCTGGATTTGAGAAATAAGCTCTTCTTAAATAGTTTGTAGGTGGCAAACAACTGAAAAGATCGCTTATAGGTTATTCCATATAGCAAGGGAACGAAAATTGCCAAAGAAACGCAGCGTACTATCGCTGCATATCCAGATGATGAGGATAGCATTTCTATACACTATTTGATCATCATCAGTTGACGCGCTCTCTTTTCTCCCTCTTATATAAAACATAAAAAGAGACAAAAAATATACTCCTAGATAAGTAGAAATTAATGAAACCGATTTTCCCTTCCTCTGTACTTTTTTGACACGGGTCGAGCCTGATGAGAATCGGATTAGTAATTGTCTTGCGGAATCGCGTGTTTGTTTCAATTGCTTGGGCTGATCGAAAAAGGTTTATATAAGTAAGAGGGGTCTAAGCACAACAGTAGATGTAACCAGGTGCCTTCTTAATTAATGTGGGAATCATATACATGTATATAGTGATTAAAAAACTATAAATATGGCATTGTATATTGAGGTAATTACGCTACTGCTATAGCCAGGAAAATGAGCCTCAGAGAAAAAAAACACTTTTAACGCGAAAAACCTACTGTATTCAAATGCGAAATCAGGTGCACCTTAATAAACTTTAAATAATAACGATTATATCAGCAATTAAAATTGCACGCTTGAAATACAAAATCAAAATAAATAACCAGCATCAATGATATTGTAGTTAATAGATATACTAGAAGCGGAAGCATACATACATACAAGCTAACGATAAAAAGAGATAAATGATAAAATCAACAAGAAAAAAGTAGATAGTTAGTTTTGTTAGTTGCGCGTGAATGCACCGGCAACCAATCATCTAAAGGTAAGACGTTAATGAGGATGTTTTTGCGACTTCAAAATTTTGCGCTTATAACATATACACTATGTAATACAATAATCAATGACCAACATCAAGTATTGATATCTATCTAAAGCTATCATTAGTACAATTTTTTAGTCCAATAACGGATATTAATGTCAAGTAAGCTTAGCGATTATTCATAAGCGAATGTAGTCTTAGCACAGCTAGAACATTGAAAGAAATTGTATACTATGTATTTCATTACAACATTTATATCCCGGTATTGCCCCGGGATTGCCCGGTAAAACCGCGGGGCACTGTTAGTGTCCTATATTCCTGTTTCCATCAACACCCGGTGTATTAATTTCACAAGATAATAAAGATACAGGTAACAATGTCCATTACCCACCCTCATTCCACACGTAATAATCTCGCTGACACGTCGTGAATCATATCTTAATTATTTATCATTTCACCTACGTATTACGAGCTTTCCACAAACATATACATTTATTAAGGAATTATTAAATTATGATTAAAATTAACATTGCTCTTAATAAAGTTATAAAAGTTATTGCTTTCGTAAATTACCTACTGAATCATTTTGAAAAATTACGTCACATTCCGCCATTTTATCTCCTATTTTGATTACTAGATAACAGATTTTCATGCGTTTTCATATAGAAAGATTTAAAAGGAATCTTCGGGTTATTCGTTTGAATTTATAAATAAATTTGAATAATTATTAACTAGTCCAGAGTTTTGTTTCTTAAATATAAAATGCAGTTCCATAAAGAAGAACAATGTATCGGTTTTATTCTTTATTATATACGAGTATTATATAATCGTCTATGTATTTAATAATTCAGTCCTATGAACCGATTTACGTCACTGCAAATATGAAAAACAGAAAAGCGTAATATCACTGTATTGTTACAAGTACTTGAGAAGGGAACCTTTTTATGTAATAAACGAATATATTGCCAGATCACAAAAGCGAATCTGACCATAAGTTTATTGAACTTCGTAAAACATTGAATCAAGGGATTTCGTAATTTTATTGCGATCTCATCCGTTCTCTAGGGTTGCCAGATAATATCTCGAACTATGGGAAGATATAAAAAAGTTTATTAGTGGAGATAAAAAATGGTTTAGTACTAGGCACATAAGCTGTGTAGTACATTTATGTAGTGCATCATTTTAATTAAGTAATATGTTGGTATAAAAGAGTATATTATGAACTTATGAATTTCATTTCGTTATTAAATGTTTTTAAGGTCATCTGTCATTATATTTATTGACAAACAACTTTAGGAAGATAAGCTAAGAACGTATTTTTTATGTATAGTATTATTAAGATGTATCAATTGTAATATAACATTCGTAAATACATATTTAAAATATTTAAAGTAGTCTATCATCATTTAAGTTAAAATTATACATATACGTGTAAAACGTTTATTTTTTGTATAAATCAGCAAAATAAAATATAATTAATTCTAAATTGGGTTACCAAGTAAAAAAACGTAAATTATCAGTTTCCGTTTTAACACGTGGCAACCCTAATTTATTGCTTTTCGCACCTGAAAAGGCCTCGACTCAGAGGGAACCTTTATACACAATTACTGAGATTTCAGTATAATTATTTCCAACTCGAGAGCCTAAATCAATCATTTACTAATTACTTAGGATTTCAGTTTGATGTTAATGTGACGTCATAAGTGGGGATTTATTTTAAAGGTACCAATTTTTTTTAAACTATCGTAAATATACTATTTTAATACCATTTTTATATTAGTTAACTATTTGAATAAAATTAAAACGTAATAATTTAAAACATAATTTATACCTA
>JADANM010005719.1:8349433-8384257 GCA_026213755.1 Eurema hecabe
TATTTAACTGAAGAATCTTATATGAAGAAAATTCGTAACAACAAAATCAAAAAAAAAAACCTAAACGTAAATTTTGTAGAGCCGTTTTTTTTCGTTAAGATTTTTTTCTTTTTTTTATTTGAGTTGGTATTTTTAATTAATTGGAAAAACCAATAACCCCCAAATATAGTAACTAGTTCGGGATGTATATGGGTTTATAGGCTGATTTGTGCAAATATTTCTCCAAAATTAAATTATATGTTACCAAAATAAGATAAATAATATAGTAGATAACATTAATGAATAGTTTTACCATAATAATTGCCTGTGTTACAGGGATATTTTTTCAAAAAGTAATGTCGTTATAATGAGGCGAAATGTATGCCTTTAAGTATCCAAATCAAATATAGATAAATTTTATTTTGACTGCATCGAACACGATAAGCAATATAAAAATAGGGTTACTATATAATTTTGCCGCATTATATAATTATAGTACGCGTCATTTATGTTTAGCGCTGGACGAGAATAGCTGCGCATCGGTAGAATCGCGCTCGTAATTGATGTATTGGTGCGAGAAAGACAACACTACTGGGGAACCAATCAACGCTCGCGCACCCGACGATCACGCGCCCCGCGCGCCGCGCCGTTTCCTTGATACCTTATTTTCGACTTCTGCGCAAGTTTCGTCCAGCGCTAAAGATTCGTGACGCGTACTATACTATATTATAAGTACTTTAGTGAACTGAGTATTTAAGCCTGTTTTAATAACATTGGGGCTTGTTTATATTGTAAAGAATATTCGTGTTTGCCTGTTGACCATTTTATCTTAAATGTGATGTGTAAACAATAGTTTTATCTCGTTTGTTCTTCCGCTACCGATAAACTCATCAAAACTATTTGGGAATGCATTATAATTGTGTTTTTAAACGATTACAAGGAACTATTATGTGAGTGTGTGTGTGCGTGCGTGTGAATATTGTCTGTATTTGTGTGTGTGTGTGTAATATTTTAAGATTAGTTGAAGTATTTTAATTTTGTCCCTATCCGCCGTCTGCTGTTCCTATGTATGATCGTATGCTGATTTTGATGCGGTTATTTTAAATAGATGGAAGGTTTATGTGTATATATAACATGTGTAAATACGGATAAAACCGCGGGGCGCGGCTAGTAAACAATTAACAAATCAAATATTTCACAATCAACCAAAACGTCACACGCATGAGCATCTAACTTTTTTTATATATTACTTATTTTAATAGGGGGCAAACGAGCAAGCGCGTCACCTGATGTTAAGTGACCAGCGTCGAGTTACGAGTGTGTTGCCGGCCTTTGCAATTTGACTCAACATTTTTGACAAATTACAATCGTACAGCCCGTTCCTAAAGTTGCAGTTCAAAGCTCAACGCTAACGTAATATACCTTACTATGTGCCAGGCTATTTCAGACCGATAAAAACGCACGTGGCGCGCCAATACTATTTCTTCTCCATAGAATAATATTACCTAGAACCGCAATATGAGCTCGCAAAGTGAATCCATTGCAAAGTAGACAATTTTGTCTACTTACTTAGATCGATACTGCGATAGAACATCAAAATTCGTATGATTTTCGTAGATTTAAAATTTTTCACATTTATAGGGTAAATTTCTTATAGCAGCAACATCGGTGGGCTTGTGTGCGTGTCATCGAGTATAAGAATATCCTTTTTACACTAACATATATACAGTTTTGGCTTCACTTACGGCTGACCGATTATTAAGCGTCTATCAGTCTATGCGTTATACGTCTATACCGTCCTCATAACACTTCCTCAGATTTCACCCGTAATAAACCTTATTCTCGCTTATCACACACATCCTTCGAAGTTTATTCCAATTGGATAAACTTTCCAGTAAAATGTTTATACTTCTTTATTTCCAATACATTTTATTTTTCCATTACAGTATTCAAGTACAAACCAGAACTGAAAAAGAAAAAAAAAATAGTGCTGTCAAAATTGAAATCGATTTTTTATATATCTTCAAAATAATTGTCTCAATGCACTCTCTAAGTTTAGTCTTTTATATTGTATATGCCAGACTAAAACATAGACAGTAAGAAAATACACAGTAAGGAACATTGTAAAACGACATTGTTATAGGACGCGTCGCGAATCTTTAGCGCTGAACGAAACCTGCGCAGAAGTCAAAAATAAGGTATCGAGGAGACGGCACGGCGCGCGGGACGCGTGATCGTCGGGTGCGCGAGCGTTGATTGGTTCCACAGTCGTGTTGTCTTTCTCGCACCAATACGTCAATTACGAGCGCGATTATACCGATGCGCAGCTATTCTCGTCCAGCGCTAAACATTCGTAACGCGACCCATACTTTTTATCTCGCGATAATATAATTACATAATGCAGACAGTTAACAAAGAAAAAATATCTCCCCTAATTTAAACTAAAACAACTATAAATCTCAATACCGCTTTTAAACCGAAACCCAAAATTTTACTACATCGATAACGGATAAAAAACGAATAACGCAGTCGTTTTTACGATAATTCCCGATACAATATCACATTGTTAGCGTAGGTCAGTGTTCACGCGATTGATATTAATGACTTTTGAGGATGTAGATAACATTATCTTTAGGGAGGGTGAAATAAGCTCTTCCCATTTATAAATGTATTATAAGAACAAACTCTGTAAGATCTGTCTATCAGTCTGTGCGCGAACTTAAAAACTGCTGCTTCGTACGTCATGCGGTATTCACAAGTAGGTAGATAGACAGATACTATAGCGAGGTATAGAATTTCATAAGTATTATGTAGAACATATCCATAGAAAATCAAATTATTGAAAAATAAACTGCGCTTGTATTAGGATACGCCTAGTGACGAAAGTTACAACCAACTATGAACTATGGACTATCCAATTTATTCACACAAATTAAAAATGATATTTCTTTTATTTATATAATACAGCCACCATCTCAGATCTTAATCTGAATCTAGATTACGATGTACAAAAAGAGCCATCATATATTAATCTATTTATTTATAAAAATTATAATTACCTACACCACAAGTTCTAACAGTTAAATACCTTTCAGGTACGCAATGCAACAGCGGTGTTCATAATGAACCTATCATGCTCCGACCTGCTGTTCTGTTGCTTCAACCTGCCTCTGGCTGCGTCCACCTTCTGGCAGCGGTCGTGGGCCCACGGGAGGACTCTCTGTCGAATGTTCCCACTCGCCAGATACGCCCTGGTCGCCGTGTCTCTCTTCACAGTCCTGGCTATCACCATCAATCGATATGTCATGATATCGCATCCTAGATTGTATCCTAAGTAAGTTTTTGGTCTAACTATCTGTTTAAATCGAGAAAAATAACGATCTAATAAAATTGGTATTTTGTTTTAATAACATTATTATGTGAATTAACATTCTTTGTCAAAATATATATTTATAAACAATATTATTGACATTATTGTTTTTTTCATGTTGCAGATTATACAAAAGACAATATTTAGCTGTAATGGTGGCTGGGACGTGGGCACTATCGTTCGGAGCACTGATAGCCACGTGGCTGGAGAAATGGGGACGATTCGGCCTAGACCCTTTAATAGGCTCCTGCTCAATTTTACCCGACCGCAATAATCGCTCACCCAAAGAATTCCTCTTTGTCGGAGCATTCATGCTACCCTGCTTAGCAATAGTCATCTGCTATGCCCGAATATTTTGCATTGTCAGAGAGGCAGCTAGGAGATCTCGAGCACCATGCCCTGGACGCCCCCGGCTTGGCTTGGAAGACTCCGCTGTCGGCTCCGCGTCTACGGCACTTGAAAGATCTCCCGGACCTGAAAATGGCATCCACCACAACAATATGAAAAAGACAGCGCTCCTTGCGCCGCCCGTACTCCATTGCCCACCGACACCTGGTCCAGAACGATCTTCCTCCTCAGGAGTAGACACGCTAGACGGCCACGATGATGAATGCGCTCTAGATGCTAAACCTCGTACTCCAAGCGGAGGAGAAACGGCCAAGCGTCTCCGCCAAGCCGCCGTAGTCCTCAAACGGTCCCCAGTACCTGCAAGATCACCGCGCTTAACGCCAAAAGATAGGAAGCTACTGAAAATGATAATGGCTATCATGTTATCTTTCTGGGTCTGCTACCTACCGATAACGCTAACTAAGATATTCCGCGAGTTCACCTCGCACCCGGCGGCCAACATCGCGGGCTACATCCTCATATACTTGACGACGTGCATCAACCCCATCATCTACGTGGTGATGTCGAGCGAGTACCGGCAGGCGTACAAGAACCTGCTGATGTGCCGGCGCAAGGCGTGACGCTCGCCCGGCGATGGCGTGTCCGAGAAGCGCCCGCCGTGACTCCGCCGGTACGACCCCCTCACACAGTGCACGATTTGTACTTAATCACGCCGAACTTTGAACTTGTTTACACGTAATTATAGGAGAGGATGATTTACCGTGAATAATGTTTTATCGCGAGCCGTCCGTGATTGTGCTAAATGATGAGTGCGTTTTGCATTAGCGTTATCGAATTGTAAAATATCTACTTTATAGTGTAATTGTGTCATTATTTATTTAACTTTTGATAAGTCGTAGATAAGAAACTATACGCTCTAGGCTCGTCCGAGTCGAAGTGTCGCGACGCCGACGATCGGAAATACTCACACATGTAGCGTAGGCCGTAATTAATTGTGACATTCCTGTATGTGTTTTGTTAGTGATAACGATGTATTCATAATTAAAAAGGAAGCGAGTTCCGATAGCGTGCGAGCAATAAATTTTTAAACAGTGTAACGTTCGTTAGGTAAACACGATTGAATAAATGCTCAATATGAATCGGGCGAAACCCGTTGCAAAACTGAGTCATTAAGGAAACATTCTAGGAAAGAATTACCACAAGATGTTTATAAACTCATTTGTAATGAACTCACTGTGGATGTACGACGTGCCGAGTGTTTGAAATGGAAGAAAATGGGAGAGGGTTTATTGTGCTTTTTCCGAATGATAGTGAAGTTAGATATGTGTTGGACTCGGAGCTGAGTTCTGTGCAGTTGTTCAAGGATTACCCTGAAGGGCTGCTGAAGTTCGCGTCAGCTTGCTGCATCGTCTTCATGATGATCGGCATTCCTGGGAACCTGGTCACCATCATCGCCCTGTCACGTTATGAAAAAGTAAGTTTTATTCGCCTATATAAATGTTTGCCTATATGTTAGATAATTAGCGTTATCATAACTAGACTAATGTAATTAACAATATAGTAGCATTTCGATTAATGAACGGCTCATTAAATAGCTATCGCAAGACCTTCCTAGACCACCACTGACCATACTGTGAAACTCAGAATTCTAGTCGTAAAAGACATAACATTTTTGCCAATGCCCACTGATGAAAATTCCCATAAAGGACGCCAAAACTCAAAACCTAAAACAATGGAAGTATAGTATACGTATACATATATTTTTCCATAACAGTATGCGTAATAAAACATGTATTATTATTTGTTCCGTCGATCGCGTCATTCAATTCCACATCGCGTCATGGCGAACGTCAATAAACATTTCGTATTTATAATACGAAAAATACATATTTGCCAAATACTCCAAATATCAAACAACGATATCCTCTGAACTAGTTCGATGTATCATGCAAAACGTTATTCATCTTTATCCAAGGATTAGAACGATAAAAATCTCTCTAACAATAGGACACACGAGACTAAAATTGTCGTCGTATTTAGCAAAGAAGTCTAAACAAATAATTCAACAGTTTTATATTACTACTAGCGACCCGCCCCGGCTTCGCTTGCATATAATATGATTTAAGGTATCCTATGTTTTAAGTTGGGTCAAACTTGAAAATCGGTTCAATAATTTAGAAGTCAATCGCGGACAAACAACGCAACACGAAATTTATATATTTTAACATTGCCTTAAAGACAACGCAAGTATACGCAAAGTATCAATAAAATATTTATTTTTATATATATAGAAACGTTTAGTAGGCGATTTGGTATTTACTATGAACAAATTAAATAAAAAAGCCTTTTAAAAGTAACGCCTATATGCAAACAATTACTATCACGTCCATATTTTTTCTATTGCAACTGTCAATGTCAAAGTCAAAAAGTTTTATATTCTACACTAGATTTTCCCGCGCAACCTGGCCGGCTACATTGTTTCGTCACAAAGCAACAAATTTGATCACGAAATATTGCATACACGTGTCGCAAAATGTAGCAAGTTTAACACAATCTCCTGAATATGGGAAACAGTACCGAGCTTTCGCGACATACTCGTACAATATACTCGTACATCTATACTAATATATATACTAATATATAAAGCTGAAGAGTTTGTTTGTTTGTTTGTTTGTTTGTTTGTTTGTTTGTTTGTTTGTTTGTTTGAACGCGCTAATCTCAGGATCTACTGGTTCGAATTGAAAAATTCTTTTTTTATTGAATTGACCATTTATCGAGGAAGGCTTTAGGCTATATAACATCACGCTGCGAAAAATAGGAGCGAAGATATAATGGAAAATGTGGAAAAAATGGGGAAAATTATTCATCTTTGAGGGCTTTCTTTGCGTGCGCTGCGAAAACGGTTCAAGATACCAAAAAATATGAATGAAAGAATTATTCCTCTTTAAATGATCTAAAAAAAAGTTCGCGACAGTATATGTCTATCTTCTAAGATTGACTAGCTATAACATAATAATAGAAATAGATTCGACGGGGACGAAGTCGCGAGCAACAGCTAGTCCTTAATAAAGTTACAGTTGTGAGCGTTTGCGATGATGTATGTATGTTTGTTAATTGCTTCTCTAAAATTATTGTTAGGATTTTTTTACATCTAAAAAATTACACGATAAAAAATAGAATGCAAGATTCTCTCTTTTATCGGAATCTAAAACTGAAGAGTATTCGCGTTATTTTACCAATGAGTTGCCACATGATTTGCCGATATCAGACATAAGTAATTGATATAGTTTAATAAAAGTGGATTTTACGCAAATTGTACGCCGGTTTAACCACGGGATATAGCTTATATAGTCATTTACCTACTAATAGTATATACCTATATCAAAGGTTATTTTATAATCGCACACAAATTGTTGACAAGAGCAACTAGTAGGTACAAACTACCTAGAAAGGGTTTCGTAATAGAATTAAATGTCCCCGATAATATAATCTAAAAGCAGACAGGAAAACAATAAAATTTATACAACCGTGTTATTAATTACAGAGTATTTAATTAAATCTTTGTATTTAAATTGTAACTAAATTTGTGTTACATTACTTGAAGACTTTTGTGTAAGAATAAACGTATGTTTACCGATTGAATGTTTGGAATAGATTTTGTTACTATATTTTATTGTATGTCTATAAAAAGGTCTATTGTATGACTATAATATTTTTTTGTATAATGAATGAACAGTCATTGACCACGTTCATGCCTGATCGTAAGCGAGATGGTCTATGGTATGACCGCCGAAGAGCCTATTCACCCTAACCTTGAAAAGTGTTCTCTGGGATTGTATAACACATAATGTTTAGATATTTTAAATGTTTGTCATTACAATGGAATAACTAAATAAATAACATGTATCCTAAATGATGTGTGGTAAACGTATTGCAATTTTACTGAAAAATTTAGAGCTCTTACGCACATAACACAAATATGTTCGTCATATACGCAGAAATGCTAACTCTAATGACGTACAGGGAATTACAAAATGATTCAGTATGTAGCTTATTATATAGTATTTAAATATTATATTATCAGTCGTTAAACAATATGTTCGATTGGTACATATGTTTAACATATAACGTCACTATGTCAGAAACCCATAAAATTAGCAGGGTTTTTATTGGGTTATTATGATAGACTAAACAACATTGATAATTCAAACGGTTGACGATACAGCTTTTAATAGTCGGCTAGATACGTGTCACAGGGTCTTTTATATAAGATATATAAAAACAATATTAATGAAGTAAGGAGAGAGGGGAATGTTCCTTCTGAATTAAAGGATTCTCGGCCAATCAAACAACTGATAGGCTGGCCATTCGGCACTAGTTTAGTTTAATAGTTTTAAGTCGAAAATTTGCATAAATGTGTAATCCATGTTGTCTCAATTGAATATATTCAGTGCGATTCAGAGCAGTTAGTAGCGGTTTATAATAACTACAAAATATAAAGGAAAAACGGAACGGGTTTATCTGTAAACAACTATTCATAATCTCCTCATTATACCCACTTAAAACACACTTAAAGCCAAACAGTATTGGTAGTAATTAATTCACTAACATACGACGTTTATTGAAAGACAATCTATTTCGGGACATAACTGATACGATTCCCATTGACCTCAGCAAATGTCAGCTAATTTTATTAGTCCGTCTGATGGCTGATGATTTACTAACAATGCTATATTGCTAATTTATAGCTAAGCTTGATATTTATATGATACTAGCTGACCCGTGCCCACCTTGTTGGGCATAATGTTAACAATCATTTTATAGCCTATGACACTCAGCAATAATGTGGCTTTCTATTGGTGAAAGAATTTTTAAAATCGGTTCATAGATCCCGAGATTACCCTTTACAATTTAACAAACACACAAACTTTATTTCTCTAAAATATTAGTATAGACTAGCGACCCGCCCCGGCTTTGCTCGTATATATTATGATGAAAGCTGTCCTATCTTTTAAATTGGATCAAACTGCACACGGTGTGCAAATTTAATTTACAATCGGTTCAGTTGTTTAGGAGTCAATCGCGAACAACGTGACACGTAATTTATTTTTATATATATTAATATAATATGTGATTCTAAATGTTGTTACAACTCGTGCTTTATAACAATTATACCGAAAGTAACCTCCATCCGCGATATTACGTATATAACTTCCGTTCTAGGGTCAATAACCGCACAATAATATCCTAAGTGTTAAATCCAGGGTATTAGACCCTTGCTGTATATCATATTTCAGCCAAATATATTGAGTAATTTTAGCGGGAAAGAGAATACTTCAAAAACGACGAAGTACTGTTATTTGTTAATTACCTATATTGGAAAAAAAAATAATATAACATTTTATTTTATAACCAATTTGTAAAACAGATTTTGGTTCGAAAATTCTAGTCAAGGCTAAATAACGTATTACATAAATTTGTGCTTGTCGTTTGAACATGCATATCTCTTGGACTTCAGTTAAATTTCTATAATATTCATTTAGTTAAATTCGATCATAAATTGTACTTCATTTCCTATCTATCCTTTGTGAGAATGTATGTACGTAAAAACGGCTAGACCGATTTAGTTAAAATTTGGTTTGTAGATAGGTATGGATGGATAAACATATCGGTTACTTTTTATTTTGAATTGCCGGAAATGCCCTGGGAACGGGAACTACGCGTAGCACAGTTAGTATGAAATATTTTAGTGTAATGTTTAGTAATATTTATTGCTTAATAACTCTTGTAGGTGACTGTACAGTCTTATAACGGACACATTGAAGTTGAATCAAAGCGAGGGACGACAGAGGCGTGCCGCTATCTTATCACTAGATTCGTTCATAAAGGGCACACTCTTGTGACGTCATTTACGAGAAAATATGGCCGTTATTATATGATTGTTTGATTCAATCGAAGATATTTTAATTTGTTAGTATCAATTTATGATTTAAACTTCGTACTATTCTTGACGACTGTTAAATATAATGAAATAATTTGCACTTAGGAGATTAATTTAATGGTTAGAAAGTATTTTAACGCTTAATATAAATTGTGAAATGTTTTGAAAAATCGCGAGCTAAAATATCAATTATTTTGAGTTTTATAGAAGTGTTGTAGCTTTTTCATTTTATTATTTGTAATTTATGATATTTTTAGCATTAGAAATAAACGGCTTAATTATTATTGTTATTCTTGATAGAACTGCATTTTATAGGTATTTAAAAAGAAGAAACAAAACTATTAACTCGTTACACTGTTTTAACTTTATTTGATTAATAATTAAAGAAATACAAATATACGAACGGTTACATTACTTAATTATTAGGTAGCGTTTAACAACCATTACTTAAAGTAAAGTGAAGGGTAACGGTAAGTATATTAAAATCCTTAACATGTTCTCAATAACAAAGTTTTTGACAGACAGATCAATGCATATATTATCAAAATGTATTAATAATACATTTTCATTAACTGTAGATACGAGTTCTGATGTCTTAAATTCCCAAATATTCCGATATATACATTTACATAGTATATCATAATTACAGTTTTTAAAAACAATTTGAATTAATTAACAAATTTAATATTTAAGCTACTAACCGCGAGTAAACTAAATAAGAAACTATAACTAATAATCTCTGAATATAACTTTACTAGCAAGTTAGTTTAATAATAGCTAGCGGAAACACCTGGACTCTCCTCGTGTTTATTTCTCGCGACAGGAAATAATGCAACTAAATTCCAAATCTAATAGTCATGTTTCTTGTAAAATGTTCTAGTTATAGACGTATAACGCATAGACTGATAGTCAATAATGGGTCCGCCGTAAGTGAAGCCAAAACTGTACATATTATGTATAGGTCACGTCACGAATCTTTAGTGCTGAACGAAACCTGCGCAGAAGTCAAAAATAAGGTATCGAGGGGACGGCAAAGCGCGCGGGGCGCGTGATCGTCGGGTGCGCGAGCGTTGATTGGTTCCCCAGTCGTGTTTTCTTTCTCGCACCAATATGTCAATTACGAGCGCGATTCTACCGATGCGCAGCTATTCTCGTCCAGCGCTAAACATTCGTGACGCGACCTATACGCGTAAAAGCACTTCTTATGTTGCTGCATAAGAAATTCACGCTAACAATGTAAAAATGGAAATGTACGAAAAACATTCGAGTTTTGAAGCGATACACTATGGCGACGATCTATGTAAGTAGACAAAATTGTCTACTTTGAAATGGCTTCACTTTGCATGATCATATTGCGGTTTTAGTTGTTATTATTCTATGGTTGTAGTATTATTCATACAAGCTTAATACATATAAATATTAAAATGTATAAATTGGAGAATAATTCAGTTGTAATATGCGTGAAATATTAATCATTCTTACAATTGTTTTCCCCTATAGTAATTAAAGGCAATAAATCTGCACTGATAATTAATTGATGATGAGTTTTTTTTATAAATATTGAATTACTAGCTGTTGGCCGCGACTCCGTCCGCGTGGACTTTCATATAAACTTTAACTTCCCCTTTCTCCCCCTTATAACCATTTTTTTAGTTAAAAAGTAGCCTATGTTTTATCTCAGGCTCTAGACCATCTGTGTACCAAATTTCATTACAATCGGTTCAGTAGTTTTGGCGTGAAAGCGTAACAGACAGACAGACAGACAGACAGACAGAGCTACTTTCGCATTTATAATATTAGTATGGATTAGTATGGATAGAACATACTTTACGCCAATTATTATAAAATGATTTTTTTTTAATTTTTTTTAATTTGACATTGACAAAACATGATTCGACCACAGACATCAGTCATAACCTCATGTCATCGTTGGCATTTGCGGTCACAATAAATATATCTTTCTCTGTCTGTCTATCCTCTTTTAGGGAAAACACAACCATTCTTATATTTTTCCCACTACTCATACAATATGATGGGATATTTTAAAACTCAAAAATATAATTTCAATATTTTAAACAGTAATAATATTTTCGCGCCTAATTGAAAAAAATTAAATAATCATTTTTTTTCGTAGAAAACATGGGAGTTTTATAACTAAGAGAAAAACCGAAAGCTGAGTACATAGGAGATAATAAAAAATATACAGCTACGGAAGTCAATGTTACCAGAATTCAATTGGAAAACGAAACTTCAAAATGTAATTTTAAGCCTTTTTAATGACAACCAGCGAAATTAAGTTTGCCAGTTTATTGCAAAGAGATGGCTTCCTAGAAAGGTCTTTGCCGATGAAACGTCCTTAAATGGAGGAGAAAACATTTTGCCTATTCTCTTTGACGGACAAATATTTAGTTACTAGACCTTAATGACATTATTTCCAAACAAGATCTTGTCTCTGACTTTGTTTACGTCCACACTATTATAACGGAGATGTAAAGTTTGTTAGTTTGTGTTGTTATAAATGGATTTACTAACCCCAATTTGATAATTCTTTTAACAAGCTGTGACTTTATGCATTTCAAAGACTACCTCTAAACTGACTGGCATAACATAAAAAAGGCATTCCATAAATTTAAGAAAAATGAGGGTCAGGTTCAATGCGTGTTCAAACAGATAACAAAGGTTAAAAAAAGGTGGAACTTCGCATAATATATCTACTAGATAACCAATAAAATCATTGTTGCAGGTACGCAACGCTACAGCGATATTCATAATGAACCTGTCATGCTCCGATCTGCTGTTCTGCTGTTTCAACCTGCCTCTCGCCGCGTCTACCTTCATCAGTCGGTCTTGGGTTCACGGCGTTCTCCTCTGCAGACTGTACCCTTTGATGAGGTACGCTCTCGTAGCTACCTCACTGTTCACAGTCCTGGCTATTACCATCAATCGATACGTCATGATAGCCCACCCGAGGTTATATCCTAAGTAAGTATACGTGTAGTTTAATCGTTTTGACTTACACAATTGTTAAGTGATCGGTGTTCAAGTTTCCTTTACCTACTTGCCCTCAATAACATAATAAGTTCAGTGAAAAGACACTTTAATATAGAGTTTATCTTATTCTAAATCAATGGGATAATTTAGGTTATTTAGAATTTTGTATTATATTCAGAAATAAAATCATTCTAATTGTCAACATTTTTTTTTTTTTATAAGTTATCCGATATTTTATAACCGTCATTAATCTTTTACAGGATGTATAAAACGCGTTACATCATTCTGATGCTGGCTGCAATATGGCTCGCTGCATTTAGTATTTTAATACCGACAGCCATCAATAAATACGGAAGATTCGGGCTGGATGTCAAGATCGGTTCCTGTTCCATTGTTGAGGATATTCACGACAGATCGCCTAAAAAGCCTCTGTTTCTGACCGCTTTTATTCTGCCTTGCGTAGCTATCATCGTATGCTATACCAGAATATTCTTCATCGTCAGAAAAACGTCTAAGAATTCCAAAGCTGTGCCATACAAAAGTAACCAGCCATCGTGTGCAGACTTATCTTCATTGGAGTCTTCTGAATCAGTCTCGGTAAGAGTATCAGGCCCTGAAATTAGCAGCGACAACACTGAATCACAAATCTCCTCAGACGTCAAAAGTGACGTCAAAGCGACATTCCAAATTCAAAATAGGGAAGAGCCCAGACGCATAGACAACAGACTGCGTAGAACTGCGCTGAGGAAGTCAATGGCCTTGTTAAAACTGTCACTTCCGACGCGGAAGGACAGACGTCTGGGAACTATGATCATGGCTATCATGATAACCTTTTGTATATGCCACTTGCCTATAACAATAACGAAAATGGTGCGAGACGTGAACCCAATACCAGCTTTTAACATAGCGTCGTATGTCCTCCTATATTTATCCTCGTGTCTGAACCCAGTTATCTACGTGGTCATGTCGAACGAATACAGGAAAGCGTATAAAAATCTATTTAGGTGTAGACGAAAGTCATGATATTTGTTTAGTTGATAGTAAGTAGTTATATTGTCATAGTATAGCTTTTGTAATACTCATGTAGTTAACGGAACAATTCCTTAATGTGTAGATGTTAGATGTTTGAATTCTATAGTCTTAAGTGCAGTGATTGTGTGTACATAATTACGTATTCATATTGAACAGATGAACTATTCCGAGTATTCTTATTGCATTGTGCATCGAAGAGTACTAAAAGCCGAGACTAGCATCTGGGTTGTTAGGAAATAAAAATGTCTGCATGGAAAAATTTGTGAGAAAATATGAGTCTGGGACAGAGACGTATTCTGACGTAACATGTAAAGTAACAAACATAATATGTGTCTATATTAATTATTTATATAATTGTGCAATTAAATATCTATGCACACTTCAAGTCAAGTTCCTTTATTCAACTAAATTATGCATAGGAAGACATTTGAATCATAATAGTCACAAAAAATTGGCCACAGTAATCATTATATTACGGTTTTTGACCGCTATACCTCATCGTTAGATAACCAAAGATTAGTTTTCATATGAGAAATGCACATATATCTTCATTTTTTACTCTATATAATTTCCCGCTAAAAGTAATAAGGCGCAAAAGTATTGACAGATGCGCACGTGTGTGCACGAAACTATTTTTTGCAGGGACAAAAGTTAATAAATATATCTAAATAAGAAGTTTGTGTAGTCTCGCCTAGTACAATCGACAGCAAAAGTATAATAACACAATATTTATACAATCATTTTCACACTAAAATATTAAAATGGTTGCCTTTTGAAGGAGGACTCGCCTTTAAAGGGCCATATCGACCATAAACCCCAAGTAAAATGGTGGACTTGCTGAGGACACACGAAGCAAGCGTACGCAAGCCCGCCAGAGTAAAATGGTTGCTTGTATTTTAAAAGTAGTTTATGACATGGTATATTCAATTGTGTTAATATAATTTTGCATTATTATATCTTATATCCACAATAATATAAAAAATACGGCTTAAATCCAATCATTTACATTCCATATAATAAAGAAAAAAACATTAAAAGCAACGCGATAAAAATACTGTATACGAGTAGATAAAATTATACATAATAATATACATTTTAAAATTGGCAATAATATAAACATATTATTTATATAGGTGTGAGGTAACACTCGTTAGAAGGATAACGTTGGAATAATATATAAAAAAGGAAGATTCCTTTGTAAAATAATCTTATATTCGTAATGTTAGGTAAGATTTATACAAGACAATGTTGGTTATCCAATATATTAATTATCGTTGGAATTCGATTATAAAAAAACTATTTTAAGAAGATGTCGATTTAGTACTAGAAAATAAAAGGAAATTCAAACAAATTGTAGATATTTTTATAAGGATTAAATTGTCCTCTCAAGTGTTATTACTGGCATAAGACTTTGCTTTTAAAACACAACCTATGACACTAAGATAGTACTAAATGTATATATTGGTGAAATAATTAATAATAATATTGTTTAAAACTAAATAAAAAAAATTTAAAACCGGCTTAGTAAAATAGTGCGTCGTCGAAGAATCCTTTCTAATTCCTCCATAGGAAGATTACATGTCCCTTCTTACGAGTTAATATTTACAGCTTACTAATATACCTATATAGTTCAAGAAAATAGAGCTTAATATACGAATTTCAGATAAAAACTTGATTTTTTAATATGATTGAGTTTTTATATTTTAAAGCCCTATTTTCTTGGACTAATACTCGTTACTAAATCGACATCTAGCATTGTGTTATATATCTCATATAAACATATAAAACTACTACTCTTTTATGAACATACTTGCTTACACTGAAAAATATCCCAGCGGGCCTAAATATCGACCCCGTCAAATAATACATATATTGCAATTCGTATATTGAATTACCAAAGATATTGAGAATTTATTGAGATCAAATCTCTGTTTAAGATCGTAATATTGTATATAATAGAGTAACATGAGTTATTAAGTGTATAATTTAAAAGATATTAAAGGTTTATGTAAAATGTTTGTAATGGAAGAAAGTCTATATTGTAATAATCCAATAATTGAAGGTCGTTCGAATCAAAATATGTTATTAAGTGATATTCATTGTAGAACCACTGCATGTTATATGTAAAACATATATTTTACTGCTTTAAAACTTACGGCCAAATACAATGATATTATATAATAGATGTGTTATACCCAAACAAATCAATCAAAAAAGTGTTCCGCACAGCAGCGGCAGCACACATACATACAAGTCAAAACGATAAAAAAGAGATATTTAGTTTTGTCAGTTGTGCGTGAATGCACCGGCAACCAATCCCCTAAAGGACGTCCTAATTAGGATAACATATCTATTTAATATATAATATCAATGATAGCGTATTAAATGTTACAATATGTATATATTATTAATTTAATTACAAATATATCACCTATTTAAAAACATCATCATTATTGCGTAAAGTTCGTCGGAATGAATTGTTTTTAAACAAGATATTTTTTGTTCAATATTTTTTCTGTAGCTAATTCTGTTATTCAGTAAATATTATACCTTTGTAAAACTGAGCTAAAAGTCCATTAAATCTATATACTGGCTCGATTGGCCTTTGAAAATCTCATTCCAAAAACTAACATTTAAAACTATATGAATGTTTTGAAGAATATAATCGTTGTTTATTGTGTATGCGATGTTTAAGAATGTGGCAACATAATATGTGTTAACATTACCCGACAAGAAATAATTGACATCGGTCTTTGGTAAAGGACCATCTGATAATTTCAGTTTTAATAGAGCGCTGTCTCTTTCCCACACTGTAGATAGAAGAAATACGTCCTCTAATAAATTAAAAGTAGCGGCACGAATCTTTAGCGCTGAACGAAACCTGCGCAGAAATCAAAAATAAGGTATCGAGGGGTCGGCAAGGCGCGCGGGGCGCGTGATCGTCGGGTGCGCGAGCGTTGAATGGTTCCTCAATCGTGTTGTCTTTCTCGCACCAATACGTCAATTACGACCGCGATTGTAACGATGCGCAGCTATTCTCGTCCAGCGCTAAACATCCGTGCCGCGACCTATACGGTCAAATGTGCGAAATGTAAGAACGCGCTCTATAAAAGGTGAAATTAGAGAAAGGTCTCTTTCTACATATGGATGTTTAATATTCAGCGGGTACTGTATTGTAGTAGTAAATAGTTCTCGTAGACATTGTCATATTTACAATCATTTTGTGTTAAAATTATTTATAAGCATTGTAACACCAAAATTTTGAACCAAAGAACCAATTCCTGGGGCCACCACACCCAAGCCATTGTACTTACCAAAGATGAAATAAATAAATTAAAATGTTCAATTATATTGTTTTTTATTTAAAATCATATCATAAGAGGATCCTTTAAAACAGTTAAAGGAAGAATATGTATTCTATATTTAATTATTTAATAGAAATCTCTCTACAAACCTCAGGTATAGTACGCGTCACGAATCTTTAGCGCTGAACGAAATCTGCGCAGAAGTCAAAAATAAGGTATCGAGGTAGCGGCGCGGCTCGCGGGGCGCGTGATCGTCGGGTGCGCGAGCGTTGATTGGTTGTCCCAGTCGTGTTGTCTTTCTCGCACTAATACGTCAATTATGAACGCGATTCTACCGATGCGCAGCTATTCTCGTCAATCGCTAAACATAAATGACGCGTACTATACTGAAAGACTAATTGGGATGAATTTGAAATGTCGAATCAATCCTTTATTTTCCTAGAGAAATAGTTACGCATATATACATTCCCTAGTAGAAGGAAAAGCTATATTAAACTTAAAATACTAAAACTACGACGTCGTAAAACCGTGAGTATACATATTTAATACATAATAGGCAGTTAAAGTTAGCGATCTTTTATACATAACATCACATTGGTTAATCTATTGAACGACTAACGTAGGTATAATAGGTGAATGACTTTTAGAAGTAGGAGAGATAAAGTCTTTAAAAAAATTTGAACCGAAATCTAAAAGGACGAAATTCATTCTTAACATTGTCTTGTAGTTAGTCCAATATCTAAAAGCAGGACAGAAATGGTATAAATATAATTTGCATGACAATAAAACCCAGTCTTCATACAACACCAAATTTGATGAAATTCCATTTAAACCGTTTCTGAATAATCTAAATTAATTTAAAATGTCACTGTATCATCTGCTAGCAGAATAATTAATTTCATTTAGCTTATATTTGCATTAAATTTCGAAGCGTATTAATTTTTTGGAACTAAAGGATTATTAAATAAATTTAGTTTAAAAAACTCTTATTAAATTCAAGTTTAAATTTCACTTCGACAGATTACAATGTATCGATAGATTACGGAATATTGCAATCTTACTTATATACAATAAATAAAAATATAAAATTATTTTTTTGGGTTGCCTGAAAGAAAGCACTTTAAGTGACAAGGCCGATATTTACACTGAAATTTTTAACCATATGTCCAGTTTTAAGATTCATTTATGTAGTAAAGGATAAATAAAAAAATAATTTTATCTTTAAATATCTTTGTGGAGAGAAAGGAAAAGAAGTGTCCTTATATTCTACATTTTTAACGAATACCACAAAAAGTCCTTATAACATATAAACGAGTAACTGTGGGATAAATTATTTAAGTATGAAAATACCTTGAAAGGACACTATTACGTAAGGTAATGTTCCCAGAGCGATAATAGTCGTGTTGCTAGGCTGGCCCAAATACTAGAATATTTGGGGTTACCAGTTGTATAAACTTATTTCCAAAAAACATACAACAAAAGGAAAAGTATGTATTCAATGTATAATGTAAAGAGAATATTACATTATAAGCTTTTTAGTTTTAAAATACTAACTATTATACAGTCGAATATAAAAATATATTATTACTTTCAATATTACAAATCATCATTACGTTTCGGTCGCGTCACGAATCGTTAGCGGTGAACGAAACCTGCCCAAAAGTAAAAAATAAGGTATCGCGGGGTCGGCGCGGCGCGCGGGGCGCGTGATCGTCGGGTGCGCGAGCGTTGATTGGCCCCCCACACGTGTTGTCCATATCGCACCAATACGTCAATTACGAGCGCGATTCTACCGATGCGCAGCTATTCTCGTCCAGCGCTAAACATTCGTGACGCGACCTATACATAGTATAAAACAAAGTCGCTTTCTTCTGACTGTCCTTAAGTATTCTAATATCTTTAAAACTATGATATCGATTTACATGCGGGTTTTTATAAGATTGATTGATTCACGAGGCAGGTTTATTACTATAATACATACAACAATGCGGATAAAATCTCAGCGCGTGGCTACTATTACTAGATATATAAAAAACGTCATTAGTCATGTATCTAAGTCAAAATATAATCATTGTACGAGAATTATGTTAAGTAATGTTAAATGAATTAATATCCTATTGTAGACATGTTACCACCCTTTAGGAACATACTTGAAAAGGAAAAAAAGAATCCTTATCAGATGACATCACTATTTTATAACTGACTTCCAAAAATGAGGAGGTTTCCGAATTCGACCGAATGCTTTTTTGTCTATCTGTCTATAAATTATAAAACTTCTTATGAAATCTTAATTACGGCTGCTCATACAAAGGACTCGTATGAGTCAAATGCAGAACGATTATAATTTTCAGGCTATATTAGGGTTTAAACGAGATCATTAATTAAGTGATTATTAAATAATTACGTATTAGTAACTTACCTTAATTATACATTAGTTGACAAAATGTACTACAAAGGAATCCTTACAATTAAAATCTAACTTTTAATGATATTTAATTAAACAATAATTCCACGAAAATAATCATAATTTTATATATAATATGTATTTTACATGAATAAGAATGGATCACTAATGATTAATTATCACATTCACTATACTAATATTATAACGATGAAGAGTTTGTTTATTTATTAGAACGAACTAATATCATAAAATTCCATAATCTACACTAAGAGACTACTCTAAGAGATACTACAAAGGCGAAAGTGTAAAATAGTTTGTTATTTCTTCAAGTCTAAACGGCTGGAGTGATTTTAATAAAATTTTGTACGGAGTTAGCTGACTCTCTGGGTTATCAAATAGGCTACGTATTACAACAGTAATATACACAATTTATTTTCCCTAATAAACCACTAGGTGGTTAATATAAAAATATATATTCCCGTGACTAATACGAATGGTTTCTGATTCTTGAATCCATAATAATATTATAAATGCGAAAGTAACTCTGTCTATCTGTCTGTCTGTCTGCCTGTCCTTCCATCACGCTAAAACTACTGAACTAATTAGAACGAAATTTGGTGCACAGATGGTCTAGAGCCTGAGATAAAACATAGGCTACTTTTAACGGAAAAAAGGGTTATAAGGGCAGAAGGGGGGGGTCAAAGTTTATATGAAACTCCACGCGGACGGAGTCGCGAGCAACAGCTAGTATTTAATATATTATTGATTACATATATAACATATTCAACGTTTATAATAGCTCAATTTTACCGCAAAATCGATCTGCCATCATTGTTACAAACACAAAGGCCGAATATTAATTAAATAACGGATAAGTTTCCCCATCGTGTTCCGATATCAATAACTGGGAAAGTTCTTTTGATTGGACGTTTCATATCATTTAAGTTTGGTATTATCAGGAATCGTGGTTTGCGGAAAACGAGATTGGGATACCGACTTTTTGTTTTTATATTCTACTAGCGACCCGCCCCGGCTTCGCTCGGATATATTATGCATGTAATGAATTTGAAATGTAAGTTGTCCTATCTTTTATGTTGGATCAAACAGCACACGGTGTACAAATTTAATTTAAAATCTATTTAGTAGTTTAGGAATCAATCGCGGACAAACAACGTGACACGTAATTCATACTAATATTATAAATGCGAAAGTAACTCTATTTGTCTGTTTTTTTGTCACGCTAAAACTACTAAACCGATTAGAACGAAATTTGGTACAAAGATAGCCTGGCAAAGGACATAGGCCAAAGTTTCAAAGTTTATATGAAAGTCCACGCGGACGGAATCGCGGGCAACAGCTAGTTTATATATTTAGGGTTATTAAGTTTTAGCCGCACCTTGGTGTTTTCGTCACGATATTTCTTAAGTATGGACCTCTTCTTCTTTGACGTGCTGTGTCAAGAAAGCTGATACGAACGTTTCAAGGCTTCTCAAGCCATCAACACTGTTCTTGGTACTCATTATCGATAGGATATCTACTAAAAGGAAGTCCTTGACACCCAACCATTTATATCTGTTACTCAAAATAACTAAATAACTAGTTATCAGGCAAGATAGTTATCGTGTCCGTAAGATAACGGACTTCCGTAGCCGGACGTCCGTCCGCCTATCTGCCCCAATTCCCGGACAGCCCAATATTTTGTGTCCGTATTGCAAATGTCTATCTATTAGCGGGGGACAAATCGTCGCCTTGTGTTTTCTTAGATAGCTTTGTTTGTTTTGAACTTTAGTATAGAGCCTATAGTAAGTTCGATAGCTTTCGGAAAAACTTTTGAATCTATAGGTTCCTACTAATGAATGATTACGAGTTTGTATTATAGGTTATAAGCCCGCTGAAAAATATTGGAATAAAAGGGATCGGATTTCAAGTAAATTAAACCTTAAACTTTTATAAAAAAATAGTTTGATTGTGGTTGACTGTTAAGGTGGCTTATTAAAACGATCAATTAAAATAAAATAACATCTTAAGCCGTAGCATAAGAGAGGTCTCACGGATGTGCTGCCCGCCTTGTTTTTAGAAAAAGGTAAAAATAAGTTTAGAAAAAACTAATTAATTTATCCTGTAGTCACGGCTTGATTACTCATTATATCTCAAATAAATAAATAACTATTATATAAACTTATAACATTTCGACGGGAATTTGCTTAAAGTTAAGAGCTCTGAAACATAACTCGGAGCTAGCGAAACGTAGTTATTGAAGCGTGCTTTTTTCAGGAAACATCGTTATTTCTGTCCAAAAACACTTTTAATCTTTTTTCAACTAACTTCCTCAAAGTCCTCAATTCTTCAAACTTTTGACGGTGGATCAATTATGGCGATTATTTTATGTTATTTAAAAATAGCCTCCTTAGTTGTTCGTTCCCTTTTTTTTAAGTGGGGAAATCCTCATAGGATACCCATGGTCCTCGGGGAAGGGCCACGGGTTATGTCGGACTTCTACCGACCAAAACCCCACTGTTTGTAATCGCTCTGCCGCAGTGAGGTGGGGATCACGGGCACCTTCGCAGACTCTTCCGCGAAGTTGTTCGTTCCCTACAATCCAAAAACAAACGTTTTAAATTTTTCATACATTTTTTATAATGATTATTACTTGTTGTTTATTTAATGACGGGAAACTGGTCTGCAATCACATCCAACATTTACAAGGCACGCAATTATTTTCCAATCTTAAAAAGGGGGAAGAAAATAAGTAAGAAGACACAAGATGAGATGAAACCCTGGAAAGGGAAATATGAGCTATATGTAGATGTGATATCACTTAACACAAAAAAGCAGCCCTGACAGCCGCTGTCCGAATTGGACTTATTCCACTTAAGCCCATAAGTTTGCAAAATTTGAACTTATAGATACTTAAAAATAAGATAGCAATTCCTTTCAACAAAGCATCTGAGTTGAAAGTCGTTAGATTTTATGTATTTATATCACAAATATATAAGATAATCAAAATTTAATATAGTATATATTAAGCACGACGATAAGAAAAAACAATTTTTTTTTAAGTTGGCAACATATTCCTTATTTCATGACGTTAGCAAAACTGCTGGCCACAGATAGTAGAAAAGAAAAAAACTTATTGACGTATTCCAAAGTTGAACAGAGTCGTTTGTACCAACCTGACATTGATTGATTATTCTGCGAAAGGAAGTAAAGTTGAATTACCGACGAATTCTCTGTAACCAAGCCAACATGCGATGTAGACAATTTTATTATACAATAGTACCTACTTAACATACTTCTATTAAAAACAGGTAATATCTTTTCGCTAGTGAGGAATCTCTAGATTAACTAAACCGATTATGAAAATTATTTTAACAATGATCACGACACGCAGCTCCTACGAATTATTTAAAAATGTAATAAGAAACAAAACTAATTAAAAATATAATAAGGTTACTGACTTCAAAAATAAATATTTGCTCAATAATAATTGTAGTTAATAATTATGTTCATGATTTTTCCTACAAAATATATACGTTTACAAAACATATTTATCCAACATCCAATTTTATTATTCAAACAATAAAATTATTTAGGTTATAGGGTCAAAAAACTTTTTGTGTTCATAATAGAACAAACAAGAGAGCCTTCCACGAAAAGCCTTGAATACTAAGAATACTTAAAACTCATCTTTAGGATTCTAGTCCTCGATCGCGGTCAAGGTACCTAATTGACATATTTCAGAGGAATTTTTCGTAGACGTAAAATAATTGGTACTAATATTATACGGCTGAAAAATTTTGTTTGATTTTTTGAACGCGTTAATGTCACGAAATTACTGGGCTAAGGAGTCACAACATCTGATGACTCGAAGTCGTCTGTGTAGTGCACCCTGTCCGAATTTGGCTTTAAAGCAAAGTTCCGAGTAGCACTGCACCAGTTATGGGCTGGCGTTTCTCTTACCATCAGGAGTGCGTCCAGCTCGTCTCCCTACTTCATCTTATAAAAAAGCTACACAGATTCGAATGAGTGAATTAGATAGAGAGAATTTAAAATTATTAATACATTTTGTGTTGGATAGTCAGTTTGTCGAGGAGGTCTTTAGACTATATAATATCACGCTTCGCTCAATAGGAGCTAAACATTAGTGAAATTGCAGATTACAGCTTGTATATTAAAAAATATTAAGAACTTTATTTTACAATCGTATGAAATAATCAGATATTATTTATTAGATAATGTTCAAAGCAAAAGAATAGTATTTTTAAAAATTATCCACAATTTTTATTCTAAGGGAATTGAAATAACGCAGTAATGTTATAAAGCTGTAATATTTCAAGGAACATTCTCGAATGAGACATAATTTATTCCAAAATTATTCTTCTTGTTCCAAAATGAATATTTATTGAAGAACATTTGGGTTTCGGTATAAGTGCTTAAGTTACTAAATTATGACTACGGATAGTACAATTGCGACTGAACACTTCACAAAGAGACATTTTTCATTTGTAGTACAAGAATTACTCTAGAAGGAAATATAGAAAAATGATATGAAAACAAATACTAAAATAGTACAGGTACACAATAAAACGTTCGATTAGAAACGAATGAAAATAAGACACAATTTTAAAGTTTAAAAAAATTGAATTGTCAATACATTTGTTGCTATTCTTAGATAGTATTCATATTCAAATATATATTTTAATTTTTAAAGTCTTTATATTCTTTATAAGAAACATAACAGAAGGTGAACTCTCAAAATAGGGAAAGAGAGAGACTAGGACTAGACTACTATCTGTAACGTTACTCGCAGAAGGATCTGAATTGGTTCATTAATAACTTTTTTTAATCTTTATTTTTTTTAGCTCTAAAGCCATGTCAGCCTCATTATCAAAAAATACAATTATTACAACTTATTTACATATTATGTCAATTAAAAACCTAATCATTAATAACTAGAAACAACTATAACATATAATTGAGGAAGGTGGCAGTGATAACCAGAAGTTGGTACATCGAAATGAAAAATAACAAAATTGTCTCTTAATATATAATAGTACACTAATAAACCTAAATTAAAACTACTACTAAAATAAGAATATTAGAAAATATTAGAAAATCCTAAGGTTTGCAGCATCTCGTAGCTGAACTAAATAAATCAGTTAATAATTAAGTAAGCACTCAATTTTATTTTCTATTCTAGGATATTGTTACATCCCTACCTTGATTCTAAAAATCTCCATCTTCCCGCAGATATAAATAAACTTCACAAACCATTGACACTTTCAGGAAGAACGAAACACAAAGAAAGTATTCGCAGAACATTTTTCACACAATCCTTTATGCTTCTAATATTTAAACCTATGACACTACACGAGTATAAGCTTTGGAAACTTGATAACAAAGCTCATAGTTCTGCCTTCCCCATTGTTAGACGATCGTGCATGCACGACTTATTTAATAAAACATTGTGTCATGGCAACATTGTTCCATTAATTTTGCTTTAACTTTTATAATGTTTCGTTTTTGTAAAAATTAATTCATAATAGTATATTTCGTTGTATTACCTACAAAAGAGAATTTGTTGAAATGCTGTTTATATATGTACAGCGAACATTAATTATTCGATTTAGGAAATGTTTTAGAGTTAATTTTTTTGTAAAGTATAATATTTTACTTGACAACTACTATGCCATTTTTATGATTAACATAAAAGCAACAAAAGGTATAAAAAATATCTAATAAATTTAGCTTTATTAGTTGTAACAATGGTATTGATAAATTCGGGCTAGTGTGTTCATAATTGTCCCATTCTAAGCTATTATTGAGCTAATTAAAAGGGTACTTCGTATTAGAAGACTCATGAAGACCGCTTCCTCTAATAGCACATTGAACTTCAACCTTTAATATGTTATTTGGTACGTGAGCTCCATATCAACTCAGGAGTCGAGATAACTGACGCTACGGTGCCTCAACTTGAAACACGTATTACGTGGCAAAAGGCACGACTATATCAGCAATCCCCGGAGAGAAAAAGCGAGTTATATCTTACTAAAACCCACTAAAACCACACGGAGTTCCCCCATCCCGTGTATCTATCCTTATTTCTAAGTACAAAATTCAAGAACTCTTTTGTAGGTTCGTTAAAATGTACAAGTTATTAGAGAATTTAATTTGGACGATCTTCTGGAATAAGTTCTCTTAATTAACTAGTGATTACAAGAATATTACAAAATTTGTTTGTTGGAATGAATCATTTTTATGAACGTCATCATACAATTTAAGGAAAACTTTAAAACGGATTGTTTTGTTTATATTACGGATGACGTAGTCCTTTATGTTAACACTCGACAATTTCTTTTTTACTACGAAAAAGGAATCAATAAAATAAAATAAAAAACATTTCACGATATCTATTACGCTGTCGTCTCCATTGCTAAATAAAGCTTGTTTAGTTAGAACTAGATAAGGGATAAGTTACATAAGCATTCCTATTTATTAGGACTAGTTAGGACTACTTAGGACTCACAAGAGATCACCCAGAAAAAAAAAATAGTTTAGTAAGAATCTTCAACCCTCAGCGCTGAAAAGAGTAACTATGAACCGATGCAGATGTCCTAAAAACATTTTGGGTATTGTTCACAAAGCATTTAACAATATACGAGTTGCTATTGAATATGAAATAACCGAACGGATACGAGAGCAATAAAAGATTTGGGAATCGTAATATTTCATGGGAGCATGAATAAATTCATGTCAGGTGGGCATGTTTCTTCGGCCCCAACAAATATTAAGGTCACTATGACGAATCGGAGCCGACGACGGGAAAGTAACCAGATTAAGTAAACAAAAACAAGCATCGATTCCTTTTCGGTTATAAATGGTTTGCCGTTTATGTATTTGCTAGGCTGATGGATTGTTTGCAGGAAGCTGAGTTCTGATTGGGAAAGTAGATCAGATTAATTTCAGATTTATCTTTATTCAGGTAGCAAATAAACAGGCCAAGTAGTAGTAGTGACACGAATAGTGTTGTCCTAAATATTACGAATAAGAATGAGTAAGAATTATTTTATACTTAGGTTTAGAAAAACGTTCCTTAAAGTCGTATCATTGCAAAGAAGAATCGCATGCACTAATTAAGTCCCTATGGACGATATTTTAACACATCATATACTACCACAAATACCACTACCTACAAATATATACAGAATAATAAAACCGAAAAATAAGAAGAATAACATTTTAAATATTCTTTTTAGAGCTACACGTATTTAGAAAGAATTATCAAGAGGCCGACTAAAACCAAAGAGAAATGTTCAAATCTTCCACTGACAAGCGTAAAAACTGTTCAACATGACACTAATTGCCAGCAAAAACAACGTAAAAGGGAATCGTAATAGACATTTGTGGCACTATTTCTACTAATATTATTTAAAACGTGTTTGGAACTCCGTCTGTCTTACGCTTAAACTTCTTGAGGACATTTCGTCTAATAATGCTCCTGAGCTTAAGAAATGCTAAATTATTGCTAAGAAGGTTGATGTTATGAAAACGGGTTGTAATTTAGCAGCAATTTCTTAACTTTGGAAGATGAAACCATGAAACCGGAATTGATACGAAGTAATAATACTTCATATATATGTCAAGGTGAGCTGGTACTAGCGCATTCAACAAAAATTTTAGCACAATATAAAAAATCGTCAGTTTTATTTAAGTGCCACCGGGGGTCACAGCTAGTAATGTAATAAGGTCGCAAAAAATCAGCGTCGAGAGGCTGAGCAGGGAACACATTTGTCAAGATCAAAGGAAGAGTTTTTTCTTATATGACGGATGTGTCGCGAAGCGCGGAAAAAGTTCCTTTGACAGCTAACACAGATTACGTAGTACAGGTATAGAGTAGTTTGTAACATTTGTTTAGCATCATTAAATAGTATAAAAAAGTCGCTTTCTCTGTCTCTTTAT
The DNA here is from genome assembly GCA_026213755.1 of Eurema hecabe. Lineage (NCBI taxonomy): Eukaryota > Metazoa > Arthropoda > Insecta > Lepidoptera > Pieridae > Terias > Terias hecabe. The sequence goes on from JADANM010005719.1 coordinate 8,376,763, forward strand.
CCCGAATGTATGCTTAAACCTTTAAAACTACGCAACCAATTCTCATGCAATTTTTTTATAAAGTCATTCAAGGGGATTCATAATTTATTTATTAATTCAATACAATAGATACAATCTAAATTTCATATTCAATACAATTACAATTCGCAGTGACATTTGTATTGAGTCTGGTGCCTAAACTAGGCTACAAGCCCGTATTTCAGGACACCAGGCCGTCCCGCAGATATTAACAGTTATTAAGACGAAATGAACGTATTTAGTTTTATATCTACAATTAAGTTACATCAGAATTAATATTATAATAAAATTAAATAGAAGTAGGGTTAGTAGCGCGTGTGTAATGTTGTGAGTGTGTGTGTGTGTGTGTGTGTATTTGGGTGGGTGTGTGAATCAGTGTAAGTATAAGATCCTTGGTTTAAACCTTTGTTGACAGGAGATTCTCAGTATCCTCATAGTTGAGCTCTTGGAGCCACTGGTTTATTTTCATTTTACATTTTATTTTATTTTATGTATATATTAGATCGAAGCCGGGGCGAATCGCTCGTTAAGAATAATTACGAGTGTACTAGTAATCAATACAAATAAGCTTCTGTAATCTTAGGAGGGGATGGGTAGGTACGCTTCTAAAGGATGGACACCCATATAGGCAGTAGGATTAACAGCATTTTAGTAATCCTATAGGACCCATAGGATCACTTTCTTTTTGATCCACCGTCTGTCTGTCAATTTAGACACTTTCTTTAAACATTTACTTAGATAATTATTAAATACTATTCCGTTAAGCTTATTATATCAATCAACTATATTATAAAGCTACGAAGCACTGCTACAGTTAACCAATTAACGTTTTTATACCTAATCAATTGCATCTATTTACGTTTGTGTAAACTGTATTTCTGACAAAGAAGAGTCATCAAACATTAAATGTGCCAATAATACTTAGAAAGTATTTTAACACTCTGCTACAAAATCTTGAAAACCACTTAGAAAATTGAGGCTGAAAAAATTTACTGGCCATAAAGAAACATTTGAAAGTTTATGTGATGATCATTATCATGTACAATTATTATTTGGTTAAGTATCTAACGAATAGGCTTAAGTAAACTTTTCGTCGACGATTAGCGTCGGCGATGTTCGTTTGGGAGCCCCAAATATCCCTGGGTGACCCCCCATCCCCGGGTCGAAGGCAGTAATGCCATTTCACTGCGACTACAAGATTCTTGTCCTTTAAAATTAATAAGCACTTTTTATAATCAAATTTATTCATAAAGTGGGAATATTCTTTAGCCTTAATGTTAAACTTCACACGCACGTAATTGCGTGTCCTGAAATTAAACGAGTTATTAGCAGAATTTCACCCGAGCCGCCATTATCTTACTAGGCGATATTAATGGGCCGTCTACATTTTTTGGCGTAAGATGACCCTTATTGTGGGTAAAATATTGGCACTTTGTACTGGGTATGCCGTCATTAAATAATTACGTTTATATTTTATGGACTGCGAAACTGGATCGGCGAGTCTGGACCACATTTTTCATTAAGACGATATTTCAGGCATTCTTCTGTAATCCTGTTATATAGAGGTAAAGTTTTTAGGTGACTGTAGGAGTTGGTGGTTAATTTCTTCGTATACTGAATAGATTTTAAAAGTTTTGTATTGTATTGCAAAACAACTGATTATGATCTCTTTTATATTGACGTATAAAGTTGTTATACCTATATATAATTCCACGGGGAAAAGGAAAACTATGCATTTTGTTGGATTTTTACCGACTAAAATCCCACTGTGATTCATTTAAGGTAATACACTAATATATAAAGCTGAAGAGTTCGTTTATTTTTACCCGACTACGGCAAAGCCAAAGGAGGGTTATGATTTTGACAGGCTATGTATGTATGTATGTATGTTCATCTGTTCCCTCGTAACTTCTAAACCACTAATCAGAATTCGACAAATGACATATCATTAGAAGCGTCTTAATTGTCCGCTGGGCTTCTTCTAGGCTATATAGATTTTCACCAAATTCAATGTGGCGCCCTCTAGCGGACAAAATATACAGAGTAAAAAAATAAAGTTAAGCTAGATATGCCGTGTTTGGTATCATTTTAAAGCGCTTCACTTGTACATTTCGAATATATATATATATTACTAGCATTTGCTTGTGACTTTACCTGTATTCATGGGGTACTTTTATACTTTTTCAGCGTCGTTTTTTGTCGTAGTTGGGTTTTAGTTTTTTTACTTTATCTTGTTTTTGTTTGAATATACGATTTATCGAGGAAGGCTTTAGGCTACATAACATCACGCTGCGACTAATAGGAGCTAAGATATAATGGAAAAAGAAATCGAGTCGAGAAATCGAGAGTCGCGAGCAATAGCTAGTAAAATATTATATAAGCATAAACATGGACATCGCCAATGTTAATCAAAGTCCTCTACCTCCCTCTAAAATAAAGGAAAAAGTTGTTATAAAAATCTAAAGCAGAATAAGTCGTAGGTAAAAGCAAAACAAATAAATAGAACAAGTATTAGAAGTAATTGAATTTATGCATTAACGGCTAGCTACTCCGACCCAATTAAGGCAGAGGTATTGACTCAGAAATGTATCATTTTAAAAACGACATATTTATATATCGCTATACTCATATATTATTAAGGAAAATCAGGTATTCACAAACAATTCATAGTTGTATGGGTAAATTAATTATTAAATAGGAATACGTTTCTTTAGCTTTTACAGTCACTGAAACAGAGTATGTAAGATGCTAATGAATTGTTTATAATCTCTTTACAGATAAGATACCTTCACATAGACAAAACTATTTTAGTTATGTAAATTTTTACAATACAATACTTACAAAGCTCAAAGTCCCTCGAATGCGTTTCAGACTTTAAAAAATGTAAACAGGAAGGATTTTTGAGACAAAGCATTAAAGGATATGAAGGTAGAAATGGCTCCCGACGCACCCACTTAACGAACGAAACAATAGAATCTCTAACGGGAGAGCTTTAGGCCGGTCTTCTGTCAGAGAGTTGGTATCACCTCTCTACGAGCCAGCCCTATATGTCTAACACCACGTCTCAACCACCTACGAATACTAAAATTCAGTAATTAATACTAAATAGAATTAATCCATTGCCTTTAATCTTAATGCACTTAAACACTAAGAACCATTAGACTAATACAATTTCTACATTATCTCTATCTACTCAAGCTCAATTAAAGCCCAAGTCTAGGAGTCTGAAATATGTGAATATATACAGTGTGTGAATATATACAGTGTGTGACAAAAAATAAAATAACACTACGAACCGTATGTGAGTTGTTGACATGTGAACTTCCTTGAATTTGTGAAATATTGTAAATAAAAATAAGTGTGTAAATTTTTGCACATTAATCTTTAAAACTTTATTGCATTGTTTTTTTAGATGTAGATTATTTTATTCAAAAAGGTTTTTATAATTAAATTTAAGTTTTATAACACACTGGTTCTGGAAATATTTTTGACAGAGTCGTCGTGGTCATGCATACGGAACATGCATAAAGAATCATAAATGCATATTTGATGATTCTTTTAATTGCAATCTGAAAATGATATTTTATTAAAATAAGTTGTTGAAGGTGGCTCACTGTAAGTGTATTAATTTAGTTCAAAGTTGTATAAGGCCATGTCTGCAGATATGTGGAGAATTGAGCGGCGCGTCAAGCGTGGCATCAAATCGTAGCATCTAAGTTTATTACCAAGTTGTAGTAAACCAAGTTTTGGTCTCATTAAGCGACGTATCAAACGAAACACCTGTTTTTAACGGGGGGAAATCCTGTTACGGATACTGCGTCCTCCTCAGGGGAGAAGGAGGCAGTTATGTCGCACAAAATGGTGCCCTACTGACTAAAATCCACTGGTGCTCCAACGTGCACGCGGGTGGCTCAAGACGACGCACGAGGCAAATCAAACGGAACATCACTGATGGAAAGAGAGAAAAAAAGAAAAATATATTCCATATCTACAACATATAGATAAGTATTTATACTAGTACAAACACAGTTTCACAGCTAGTAGAAAGTGTCTTCATCGCAGCGCTGATTTTCAGCAGCACCAAAGCGACATAATACGACTGCAACACGCAAGTAGAACCCTATTCACGGGTAATCAAGACGGGAAATGTCCCAAAACTGATCTGTAGACGAACTCATACGTGCTCATACATATCCTATCCTACTAAAATTATAAATCTGAAAGTTTGTGATAATGTACGTTTGTTATTCTTTCACGCAAAAACGGCTCGACCGATTAAGTTGAAATTTGGTATATAGATAGGTTATACCCTTGATTAACACATAGAATACTTTATATCCCGGTAATTCCCCGGGACAAGGTATTACGCGGGTAAAACAGGAACGCTGGACGCTCCACGTTTCAGTAAACGTATCTTTAAAGGATCACGCCACGCCGTCACGTAACGGATCAGATCAAATACCGGGAAATAAATGCGATTCATTCATATTGAATAGCCTGTACAGGCCAACTTGACCCTGTTTCCCTCAAACAATATTTATCGTTTTAGACGGGTATATATTTTAGAATTGAATACATTTTATTCTACAATTACGATCTGTACATTGAGTTGAATTCTAAATATAGGATTATTTACTTTATATTTATCAGGTACCTAATTGTATACTTCTGTTGCCTTTTGCTCAGTTATCCGATTAATCAAATAATATACATATCTATAAATACTTTTCCTAAACAATACATTGTGTATCATAAAGGTAAAATATACCTCAAAAAACAGAATTATCTTATAGAACCATGTCGTTAGGCTGAATTGATGCCTCCGCATCACCACCATCTCCACCTGACTCCTAGAAACCTTGCCTCATTTAATATTACCTCTAAGGAGATATCATTTCGTTTCGTCGGAGACTTTTTTGTCTCTTCTTATATTTTAAAGGCCCGATAAGCATTCGTGAAGCAAAAGCGAAGGTAGTCGCTCACCATCAGGTGAAACTCCTGCTCAGTTTTCAAAGTATTATAAGATTTTATTAACTGCTTACCACACGAAGTGTAATTTATTAAGACATTAATTTTTTTCTAGTATTTTTGACAAACATTTTAACGAGATCTGATCTTTTTTGTATACATTTCCTCAGCATTATATAAGTAGCGGCACGAATCTTTAGCGCTGAATGAAACCTGCGCAGAAATCAAAAATAAGGTATCGAGGGGACGGCACGGCGCGCGGGGCGCGTGATCGTCGGGTGCGCGAGCGGTAATTGGTTCCCCAGTCGTGTTGTCTTTCTCGCACCAATACGTTAATTACGAGCGCGATTCTACCGATGCGCAGCTATTCTCGTCCAGCGCTAAACATCCGTGCGGCGACCTATACAAACATCAACTCAGTCTACCATTTTTCCAAAAAAATAAAATAGAAAAATTGCATCAAACATCTAGATTATTCTAGAATCTATGATTGTACAAATTTCTCACTAAATTCAGAAACGAATGTCGAAAATCTGAAGCGTTTTTCAAACTCCGACGTGCGAGGCGAGAGGACCCGTCCACATTTGTGCCTGTCAACCCGAAATCCGATTCCAATTATTGACCTGTTTTTACATTCAGCTCGCAACCGAATGATTTATGAATTATCGTCAAAAGTTAAAAGTATCTTAATAAGGCTTCATAAAGTAACACATATGAATCGTCATGGTATTACAAAACATTTACCACCGGTTCGGAAGGCAGTTTCTACAGAGAAGAATCGGCAAGAAACTCTGATAGTCGCTCTTTTTAAAAATAAGAACATACAGTTGTTAATACAAACAAAAAACTCGACTATTATAATATTTATACCTGAAAAAGGTCACCGTCCCACGAAAATTGTAATATGCTATGGGGTACTTCGATTGATCAACCATTAACTTTGTGGAAATCGTGGTTTTGCTAAGTGGATATATGAAGCTTGTATCAAGTTTCTTATAAAGAACTAGCTGTTGCCCGCGACTCCGTCCGCGTGGAATTTCATATAAATAAGTTTACTAAGGTTCCTAAGTGCCAAATTTCTAGCGTCTAACTTAAGCGGTTTAGATTTTTCATACAAAAGGATTTTCCCGCTAATTCCCGTTCCGGGGGGAATTTCGGGAATTCCTTTCTTAGCGGATGCCTACGCTATAAAATCTACCTGCACTGCAAATTTCAGCCCGATGCGTCCAGTGGTTTGGGCTGTGCGTTGATAGATCACTATGTCAGTCACCTTTGAATTATATAGATATAGAATTATTTTCCGGAAGCAACAAATAGTTATCGAAATAAATTTATTGAGGTATTAAAATCGCTTAAATTCTACTCAAAAAACAAGGAAAAAAATTTTCGTTCGCAAACGTTATGACAATTTTGTTTGATTTCAAAGAAAAACTTTGGTTAAATAATGAAAGAAAGTCTAATTAATTTTTATGTACATGCTTACAATTATGAATTAATTACTAAAAATGTTTTGTTTTTTATAAATTAAAGCTTTTAATTAAAAGCGTTACAATAAGCAATATGTAGCCTTCTATTAGTAGTAGTAGTAATATGCTTTAACGCCAAAACAATTAAACCTTTTTTCATGATATTTGTAATAGATAAGCTATATAATGTGTATATTTGACACTAGGAACTTAACTTAATTTTTCTCAAGGGCTTTAGAAAGAATATAACAATCTCCTCTCACACACGTCTCTCCAAAAAAATATTTACACAACTGTAGAACCATTTGCATTCTCGACTATTCAAACGGGCCGATTTTTACCTTCTATCCATATTTCTAATCTACAAGAACAACTGCGTTTCCACTAATAACATCCAATAACTTTTCCAAAAATTTCTATTTTGCTTCGTCCCTGGTACATATGCACTTGATTAAAACTTGTATTCACAAATTGGATGGATAGTATTGATCTCCATGACGAATTAGAAAACGCTATTCCCTTCCAAAAATAAAATATTTTCGAGTTAAAAACTGTTATTTCAGACCAAAATAAAAAAATATATCTAACTGGATTGATATTGTAATTAAAGAATATAAAAAAGAACTTATCAATTTACAACAAAGCGATTTTAAAACGTTTCTTTCGTGTAGAAATGCTTATGTATCAACCATCGATCTCTAACAAAACAGCAGAATATGTCAACGTTAAGCTGACTTAAACCTCACGTGTTCAACTATCGACCGCTACAACCCCGTTAAGGGATAATAATAGGAATAATAATATAGAAACAATGTACCTATAACATTACAAAGGACAACCTTACCAGACTTAAAAAACAAGTATTAATATGTTCATAACTTTTTCTTGTTTTTTTCTACAAATGCGCTGTTTACTTCCTGCCAGTTTTCCAGGTTACCTTATATGTAGTTATTTTTCAAAGGCGTTTGTCGTAAATTAAGATTTTATCACAGCATCCTCTTTTGAAGATAAAAATCGTATTCTATGGATCGGTCATGATGCTA
>JADANM010005719.1:8415591-8426318 GCA_026213755.1 Eurema hecabe
GGGCCACGAGCCATGAGAAGGCGCCCGCCGCGAGCCGCGCCAACCCCCCGTGCGAGCTGCGAGCCACTCGATCGATCCGAGCGCCGAGCGCCGAGCGCCGAGCGCAGCGCGCTGGCCCGCAGGCCCGCCGGCCCGCCGCGGCGAGACCCCCGCGCTCCGTCCGACGTCTCTGTGTAAGCTGCTATTCGTGTGCCTAATTAAGTTACGTAAGTGATACCCGACGGTCTGGCGGCTCGCCGTCCCGTTCGGGTAAACAAAAATAAACTGAAATAACCAATTGTTCTCTCGTGACACTGACAACCAGCGATTGCGATACGCACTGAAAATTAGAATGACACATGAAACACGAAGAGATGTGAGTAGGACGTAGCTGTAAGAGGGAGTCACGTAGCAGCGAGCACGGACCTATCGAGCAGAGCGTCGGCCGTCGATCGACAACAACGGTTAGTCGTACGTATGGTATTATTGCATTGAAATATAGTGAAGATGGCGATTTGAATGATATTAATATTTCATCAGGGTTACGTAAATGTTCACCAGCTAAGACCAGCGGCAGTGCATCAACAATCCAGCCAGTATTGACCTTTAAATATTGCCACTTTCAATTTCAGACAACATGTCTAAAATATCAGAATCAATGAAATTTTTTAAAAAGATCAATTTTTTAATTTATTGAAAAGCCGTACAACGGTTTGTTTGATCGAGCTAAATACAAATAAGTGTACCCAATATTTGGACTTATTAAGATGACGTATTTATTTTATCAGGTGTTGGAAAATTATTAAAAAACGATTGAATGTTCTGATAATATAGATCTAATTAATACAATGTTTGCTTCAGCCGAATCACAATGAACCTAGTGCCCAGTAGCACAATGATACGTATCTACGGTACATAATCATAAATTAATATCTAAAGCCAAATGTTATTTTTATTGGGTTTCGATACCTTCTTAAGAGTAGTCACAATAAAATAATTAATATCTATAGATATAATAGTCCGGGATCCCTGGTCAATTTTTGCAACTGATTACTATCAAGAAAATTTTTCGTGAGTAGCTTTATTTTGATAAGACGCCCGATAATTTCCTATACCAAACTCTCGATTGTGGTAGCTAACAGAGGTAGCAAGGATACAATATGGCGATTTTGTGATTCTTAAATATTTATTACTAACTCATTTTTCTTGTGTTATATCTCAAGATAATTATCAAAATTACTTGAAAAATACTTGTCCTATAAAATCTATGGTTTGATCAAAGAGTCCCCTCTTTCCAACATGTATCGATAACGAGGTCATCGTAAATTATTACTAACCAGCTGATTTTTATTTTTTACTTAATTAATTATTAGTATTATTTAACAAACCTATTGCCCTACAAATTTCACTCAGACATTGTTAATACCACAAGACCATTTTTCTCATAACTAACTGTAGCACAAAACTATTACATAATAGGTTAGTGTGTTCCTTGCCCAAATGAATCAACGTCCTACAAGAAAACAGGTATCACTAGTTCGACAAAAATATGTGTATTGTAGGATGTATCATCTGTACTACATCTTTAGGTAGGAACGGCGTAGGACCAGTATAACGTACCACGAAATTAGTAGGACAATATGTTTGTTAAATAATACAAATAACAACTTAGTAAAAAATAAAGAGCAGCTGGTTAGTAATAATTTACGATGACCTCGTCATTGATACATGTTGGGAAGAGGGGACTCTTTGATAATACCATAGATTTTGTAGGACAAATATTTCTTCAAGTAATTTAGATAATTATCATGAGATATAACACAAGAAAAATCAGTTAGTAATACACATTTAAGAATCACCAAATCGACACATTTTATCCTTGCTACCCCTGTTAGCTACAATCGAGAGTGTGGTATAGGAAATAATTGGGCGTCTCATCAAAATAGACCTACTCACAAAAAATAGCTTGATAGTAATCAATTGGAAAAACTGACCAGGGATCCCGGACTATAAATAAAGTACAACGAAAAATAGAGACTTCATAATGTATGATGAAAAACATGAACATTTCCGACAGTTAAGAGCCTCGTTCTCATTACGCATAACTCAAATAAAATTAAACTTGTCTTGACATGACTATGCAAAACTTACCTCTTTATGATAGTTCCGTATTTTTCAATATTAAAAATAATAATATAATATTTTATAATATTGGCCCCGAGACATCACTTGGATAATGATATATCAGTACCTAGTTGTAGAATGTCGATTGAACCGTTTATTGCGTACAACGCTCCTGGTAGTTGGCACAATGTTGTTACATTTATAAACCAGCAACGGATACTCACGTGTGACCGTTATCTCATCTCATGCGTACATTGTACCCGTACATCTCTATTGTGTACAGCGCCCGGAAATATTACAGTTCAACGACAAAAGTAATATCAATGCTTAAACGTTGTATTGACAAAATTGTATTTAAAGATAAGCTCTCGTAAGACAAAGCGAGGGTTGAGCTCGTCGAGGCACTGGAGGGCGCTGGAGGGCGCTGAAGGGCGCTGGAGGGCGCTGGAGTGGGCCGAGACCGCTCCGGGAGGGCCCTCCGCTCGAGAGCCTTTACTATAAGCACATCGAGCGGAGTCAATGCTCTTTTTATGAGCAACGCTTATTTGTATATTGTAATTATAACTATCAATACTTATTATCTCCTTACGAGAATTTTTATTTCGTTTGAATATACATCTCCATATTGCAGCTTAAAGAATTGTTTCCTCTGACTGGAACATCGTCACGCAACGTGACGCTACAGTCTACAGTCTACACCACCGACCACGAAGGTTCGAACGATCACGTTCTTCAGATGCTTATGCATATGCAGGCCTCGCTTCTGTGGAGGATTAGGTAGTAGGAGGATCTGTGAATAGATTTTTTTTATGTTAGCTGGAATTTCAAAAGTACCATAAAAATGTAATAAGTGACCTCATCATCTCAGTGAGTAGTTATGGTAATGAAGCGACCCTCATCGACCGGCTCCGGGCCGACTGATTACTCTTTAGGCTAAGAGTATGAGGGCACTATTAGCGAAGAGGCAGGAGCGCTGTGTAGTGTGTAGTGGTGACTGACGTGTGCTCGTCTGTCGGCAGGATGCGCGGCGCGGCGCAGTGAGCGGCTCGCGGCGGCAGCAGCAGCGGCAGCGGCATGCCGGGCGGCCGCCGGGGGCTGGTGGCCCCGCAGAACACCTTCCTCGAGAACATCATCCGCCGCTCCTCGTCGCAACGTCAGTGGCCACGACCACGCAACCACACAACCCGACAACCACACAACCCCACAACCACACACTCACCTTACTGCTTACATACGCGAACACGCGCTTATGTCATCCAATTAATGTTATTTCTTACACTTGCTTACAATTATTACAATTAATTTTAATATTGTAATCCAAACATTTATTTTTATAAAATAATATTTATCATTAATATTAAAAATCTCATCGCTTAATGGTAAGCGATAATTCGCTGGATATCTTGCAATAGGTCTGAAAGCGCCTCGCAGTGTGGCCGAGATCGCGGCCGATCTGCAATACAATATGCCACCATTACTATACTATATATCTACATATCCATATTACTATTTCTACATCAAATCCTAACAATATATTATCATGTACTAAACATATACAATTAATGCTTCGAGTAAACCAAAAAAGCTTGACTACAGTTTTGACATCGATGGGTCCAAATTCTAGGCCAATATTATTTTGTCAATCTGCTCATTAACAGGGAAAATAAATATGGAATGAGGCACTAACGTCAATGGATTCGTTTGTCTGCAGCAGACAGCAGCTTCTTGCTGGCGAATGCGCAGATCGTGGACTACCCCATCGTGTACTGCAACGAGACCTTCTGCAAGATGAGCGGCTACAACCGCGCCGAGGTCATGCAGAAGTCGTGCAGGTACACCCCACACACACACACACACACACGCACACACACACTGACGAGCGCCGGTGTCATGTGGCAATTGGCATGCGTGTCGCAGGTGCACGTGGATGTACGGCGAGCTGACGGAGAAGGAGGCGGTGGAGCGCGTCGACCGCGCGCTCGACCACCACCTCGCCGACCAGTTCGAGATCCTCCTCTACAAGAAAAACCGTAACTATATACACGTACAAACCGCCCGGGGCCTGCCTCCCTTACTCGAATAAAAAAAATTAAACAATGCCTGATTAACTTGAAAAATGCGGTGAATTAAAGGGTCTTTTATTTAAAACATGCTGACTCAAAATTGTAAATTGTTGACAAACAGGGAAAGCTCTCTAATGGAATCGTGTCGTAAAATATAACGCGCGAGGTGAGGAACAATAACGGGGCATCCGGCACCCCAGGCTCCCGGGGGTATTATGTCAGTCGCCATTCTATTTGTTTTTGCTTTTAAAGGTACATTTATTGTTATTAACATAACAAAATTCACTGGGAAACGTTTTGTTATTTTTTACTGTATGCGCTTTAATATGCTACGTGAAGGCTTTATTAGCGAGAAGATATTCTAGTTGAAGACCAAGTATTTTTGTCGAAGATTTATTATAAGAAATGGCTGTATCACATCTTTCTAAGCAACAAGGGGCAATGTTGGCACGATGCTCGTGTGCGCTTGTGGGCGTGTGCGCGTGTGTGCGCGTGTGTGCGTGCACGGTGCGTGTGTGTGCGCAGGCACGCCGCTGTGGCTGCTGGTGCACGTGGCGCCGATCCGCAACGAGCGCGAGCTGGTCGTGCTGTTCCTGCTCACCTTTCGGGACATCACGGCCCTCAAGCAACCCATCGACGCCGACGACCCGAAAGGAGGTCATTATGACATTGTAATATACCACTACGAGTGTGTAAACTGTAAAGCGTATCGCTACCAGTGAATCCTAAGCGAGGGTGTGTGTGGCGCAGGTCTGTCGAAGTTCGCGAAGCTGGCGCGGTCGGTGACGCGGTCGCGCTCGGTGCTGGTGTCGGCGCTGCCCGCGCTCAAGGAGCCGGCGCGCCAGAGCCACCTCGCGCATGTCAGTACCAACGCACCGCATGTAATCACGCACTTTCGCTCCGCCCGCCGCAGCGCGCCTCTCGCGACCACCGCCACACCCCACCCCACCCCACCCCACTCACCGACCACGCACCGACCACTCGCCGATCACCCACCACCATCACTTACCTTAACTTTTCAATGCACTCAACAACATTTACTTGGAACAATTTATATATTATATATTATCGCGAGAGGTGCGACCACAAGGGCATTATTTTCTGGGAACGAACATCGCTCGATACTCTTCCACATTGGAACTGTGAATAACAAATTGTGAGAAGTTCATGTTACGTGTGTACGTGTACGTACTCGCACATATAATTTATCCAGCTCATTTTTGCATCAACAATGTATACATGTATAACCCAGTCCGGCTATGGTCGATTCCTAGCTAGTTTAAGTTTTATAATTACCTACTTTTAATACGATAACCTGAGTAAATACAGTATTAGTTAGTAGTACACACTTGTATCGCATAATGATAGCGTTGTAATGTGTGATGTGTGTGTGTGTGTGTGTGTGTGTGTGTGTGTGTGAGTTGACAAGCTAGATCGAATGTGCTAGCGGCTAGCGGCTAGCGGACGGATCTAGATCCAAGCGAGAGCCAGCCGCACTTAACTACAATTCTTCCTAAGCTTCCAGATGGCACACCGCTCTCCAGAAGCACCTTCTCTTTGCACTCTGACTCTGTACTCACTGTCTTGTATGTTGTTTAATTGTAATATTGTGTGAGGCGACGAGGCTCTGTACCGGTGGCGCTAATCGTGAGTATCGCCCCGAAATTTCTCTCGTTTTATAGCCGGTTTAATGCCGGTTCACTTTCCGTTTCCTTTGTAAGTTTAAACCTTTCACGTTATTTCTGCATTTATTCATTAATAGCACCAACATACTTTGTATATGATGTTTTTATCACTTCTTTGTATATATTACTTGCATGAAGGATGTAAGGTTAGCACTACAAATTCATCACCAGTCTACGAGTAGATATAGGTAAATAATATAAATTCTTATTATATTATATAGCAATATCTAAAGATGAAGAGTTTGTTGGTTTTTTGAACGCGCATATTTAAGGAACTACTGGTACGAATTGATAAATTATTTTGCACAGAAGTACTTTAAAATACTATATTCGTAAAATAGTAGTTCATAATTATACTAAGTAAAAATGTAAGGAAAGGAGCTTCCCTATGTGCGACAGACTATAGTCTAAACTCGCAGATTGCTTGGTGTAGTTAGAGAGTGTAGTCGCGTGGCGTGTGCGTGCGTGCGTGCGTGCGTGCGTGCGTGCGTGCGTGCGTGCGTGCGTGCGTGCGTGCGCGCGTGCGTGCGTGCGTAACGAGCGCTGGGCGTGTGCGCAGGTGATGTCGCTGTCGGGCGACGTGCTGCCGCAGTACCGACAGGAGGCGCCCAAGACGCCGCCGCACATCCTGCTGCACTACTGCGCCTTCAAGGCCATCTGGGACTGGATCATCCTGTGTCTCACCTTCTACACGGCCATCATGGTGCCCTACAACGTCGCCTTCAAGAACAAGACCAGCGAGGACGTGTCGCTGCTCGTCATCGACTCCATCGTCGACGTCGTCTTCTTCATCGACATCGTGCTCAACTTCCACACCACGTTCGTGGGGCCGGGCGGCGAGGTGGTCAGCGACCCCAAGGTCATCCGCAAGAACTACTTCAAGTCTTGGTTTCTCATCGATCTCCTCTCCTGTCTGCCGTATGACGTCTTCAATGCGTTCGACCACGATGAAGACGTGAGTATCATTAAATATCTTACACAAATCATACATCAAAGTCTTAATCGAATCTTCCTTGAAATTTTAAACTTACTATCAGTTTTTCAAAATATAACTTTAACTGTAGTTTCGTGTTATCCAAATGCGAAAGATCATGTAAAACAAACATTAAACAACTATTATATTTATTTAACACATTTATCTTATAGAATACAATCACTTTTCTTTGACACGGCAGAACTTTAACTATTATATTTTATTTAACACATTTATCATAAAGAATATAATCATTTTCTGTTTTACGAGTAACGCTCCCGCTTTTTCTTCAAAAACTTGTGTAAGCTTCTCTGTGTATCTAAATAAATAAATAAATAAATAAATAAAAACCGCGGTGACAAGTGAGTGAAGAAGCGAGACAAAACATTCAAATCATGACATTTGCCACAGACACAATATTTAGCAATAATTCGTCAATTATAGAAGCATTATAATAAATTATTACAACTATACTTATTTAGTGAAAACATAATATGCATTATTTATAAGATACGTAAACAGATATTAATTGCAGAATGATTACACATGTAACAACGTATATTAGATATGTCGGTAAACGGTAAAGGCAGGTAACAGTGACTAGTGCGTGCAATGCGATGGCAGGGCATCGGCAGCCTGTTCAGCGCGCTGAAGGTGGTGCGGCTGCTGCGGCTGGGGCGCGTGGTGCGCAAGCTGGACCGCTACCTGGAGTACGGCGCCGCCATGCTGATCCTGCTGCTGTGCTTCTACATGCTGGTGGCGCACTGGCTCGCGTGCGTGTGGTACAGCATCGGCCGCTCCGACGCCGATTCGGGCCTGCAGTACTCGTGGCTGTGGAAGCTGGCCAACGTGACGCAGAGCCCGTACTCGTACGTGTGGTCCAACGAGTCCGACGGGCCCGAGCTGGTGAACGGGCCCTCGCGCAAGACCATGTACGTTACCGCGCTCTACTTCACCATGACGTGCATGACCTCCGTGGGCTTCGGCAACGTCGCCGCCGAGACCGATAACGAGAAGATCTTCACCATCTGCATGATGATAGTGGCAGGTGCCGGAACTCTTCTCTTATTAGCCGGAGCACGCGGCGGCCCCCGCGCAGCTCCCCGCGCGCCCCGCGCCCCGCGCCCCCCGCCCGGGAGTTGCGTCGGGGGCCGCGCTCTCCCCTTCCACCGCTCGCCCCCCCTTCCTGTCCCTCGCAACAACCACAGCTCCTTCAAATTTATGTTATGCTATCCAAATGATTTCTAGGTTTTGAAATGCCATGCCATGACATATGAGACTTTATTTTTCATCCATTGTAAACAGTGATTGTCATCATTATATTGTAGTTGCTATTTTCATAATTTTTTTAAGTGCATTCCTACAAACTCGGACCTTAGATAGCTAACACTTTTCTTAATTTTTCAAATATCGTATTTATCGTATTTTAAGTTGTTATATTTTTTGTAATGTACCATTTTAGTTTCACTCTGTGTGGGCAGTGTGCAGTGGTCAGTTGTCCCAGCCCCCCTCCCGCCCCCCGGCCCCCTCCCCCCGTCCGTCTTCCACCTCCGTGCAGGCCCACGAAGCGTCGCTAACTATGTGCCTCAAGTTTCTGACATCTTTTTAACCGATATCAAAAAGGAGGTGGTTTCTTAAATCGACCGTATAATTTTTTTCTTATGATATTCGCGGATCGAACTTTGTCATTTATGGGCCGATTTTGATGATTCTTTTAGGTGATAAATTGCATTGTAGAGTGCAGTTTCAGTGCCAAGTAAACAATAACTTATAATTTGGTTAATTCTGTTCAGTAAACGGTAGTATAACCTTATTAGATTATATTGTATAAAGAATGTATAAAAATGTATGTATATTGCTAGTGTGTATAGGAAGGATTAAGCTGCTTATGCTAATAGTGTTCATAATAGTTCTAAAAAATATAGTATCATAAATGTCAAAAACTTGAGTGGCAAAATTTCATATTATGCGCAAACGTCATTGTGATACTCGAGCGCTCGCGTCGAGTGAAGCGCGCGGCGCAGTCTGCCCGTCTAATCGTCTAACAGTCTAATAGTCTAATAATCCGTAAATTATAATACGATGTTATGTACCGAGTTAACAGAGAAGGTGTACGATGTCGACAGCCCTACTGTACGCCACGATATTCGGCCACGTGACGACCATCATCCAGCAGATGACGTCGGCGACGGCCAAGTACCACGACATGCTCAACAACGTGCGCGAGTTCATGAAGCTGCACGAGGTGCCCAAGGCGCTCAGCGAGCGCGTCATGGACTACGTCGTCTCTACCTGGGCGATGACCAAGGGCCTGGACACGGACAAGGTTCGCCCTCGACCCGAGCACGTGGCTTAGGCTCGTACGGGAGTTGCGGCACAGTGGCCGTATGCCTAATGGGTCCCCGTCGGTCGCAGGTGCTGAACTACTGCCCGAAGGACATGAAGGCGGACATCTGCGTGCACTTGAACCGCAAGGTGTTCAACGAGCACCCGGCGTTCCGGCTGGCGTCGGACGGCTGCCTGCGCGCGCTCGCCATGCACTTCCACATGTCGCACTCGGCGCCCGGCGACCTGCTCTACCACACGGGCGAGTCCATCGACTCGCTCTGCTTCATCGTCACCGGGAGCCTCGAGGTCATCCAGGACGACGAGGTGGTCGCCATATTAGGTGAGCGCGGTGTGCAATGTGCGGGGTCTGTAGTGCGAGAGGCGAGAGCTCGTCAAGCGTGGCGTTTGTCCGCAGGCAAAGGCGACGTGTTCGGCGACTCGTTCTGGAAGGACAGCGCGGTAGGCCAGTCGGCGGCCAACGTGCGCGCGCTCACCTACTGCGACCTGCACACCATCAAGCGCGACCGCCTGCTCGAGGTGCTCGACTTCTACCAGGCCTTCGCCAACAGCTTCGCGCGCAATCTCACCCTCACCTATAATCTGCGTCATCGACTCATTTTCCGAAAGGTATTTATAACATTACCTACGTTCAAATTATTTATTCAAAGCGAAAATTTAAAATTTATAGGTACGTTTATTATTTCGGTGCTAGCAGCGTTTTAGGGATTACCACCCGGCGGTCGCACTATGTGTGATGCATGAGAGCATATACCGCCTACACCCTTTGTCGTTTCAGCTCCGATTCAGACACTCCCCTCAATCCTACAGCCAGTATCGGTATACATCTCGAATGATGTGCAATTCCGTAGTCATTTGGCTTTTCGAAGACAAGGCCACAAGGACATTACTAACTGATTTTTCTTGTGTTATATCTCAAGATAATTATCTAAATTATTAGAAAAAAAATTGTCCTACAAAATGTAGTCTGTCAAGCTCCGCGAGTGTTCATGGGCGGCGATGACCACTTTCCATCCGCCTGCTCGTTTTTTCCTACGTCCTTATAGTAAAACTAAAATATTTAAACGATTATTCAGAAATAATAAGCGTGGGATTGAACTACGTAATATGCAAGTAATGTGCGTAATAGGCTTTATCTATTAGTTTTTCCATTTCCATTATCTTCTTCTACAAAATAAAACAAATATATATAAAAGGAAGAAACTGACTGACTGACTGACACATCAACGCACAACCTAAACGGCTAATAGTGAACACTTGAAATCGGGAAGGGACGTAGTTTAGGCACCGTAGGGGTGCACTAAGAGAGGAATCCCCGAAATTCCCACATTTTCTTCCCGCTAACTCAAGGGGAGTTAGCGGGAAGAAAATGTTGTATGAAAAAAACTAAACTGAGGGTAGGTAGGATAGGTACAGCGTGAACGAAGTCGCGTCGGGTCGTCTAGTCGTAGTATATTAAAAATAAGAAACATTAATTGTAGGTAGCGGACGTGCGTCGTGAACGGGAACTGATGGAGCGGCGCAAGCGCGAGCCGCAACTCGAACAAGCTCAGGACC
>JADANM010005719.1:8435742-8445941 GCA_026213755.1 Eurema hecabe
ACTCCTCCCTGTAACGACAATATATTGTAATTAATATACCACTCTGAATCATGCTATTGGGTAATATGAAATTTAGCTTTATAATATAACATTTTATTGCACATAATTTGCGTAATACAATTGCAACAAAACAGAAAAATATGTACAAGAGCCTTTTGTTAAATAACTTACAAATCAGAAATATAAAAAAAAAGAAACTACAATCTAGTTACCTCTAACCTTAGGTTCTTAATCACTGTCAAATTTGCAGGTTTACAACAGTATTGTATTCTTACTTACTCAATATCACATATTTTGGGTATAACTTCTAATCAGCTTACTTATAAACAGTGTCTCATTTTTAATTAATAAATAATATTTAATTTGTTTTTCAGCAATAACAGCAATCTCTTATGCTGTGACACTTGTAAATGTGTAGGTAAACTGGACAATCAAAAAGGAATCCAGAAAACAGACAGACAGATAGCTAATACTGTCATTTTGCAAAAATAAATTAAATTATTATTTTGCAAGAAATATGTCAAGTGCACTTAGTAACAAAATAATATTAATTGAACCAAAGAAAGCACTTGCAGTTGTTTTAACTGTATCGGCATTTGTTTACAAGTGTGATGTTGAGCGAGGCGAGTCAGTCGTGTCATTGGTGTCACTTGATTATAATATTGTGTACTAAATAATCACTAACATGCAAAATGCATAAATTTTCTTTGTTTGTATGATGCAGACACATCCACACTCAAAAGGCACACCATATAATTGTAAAAGAATAAATGTTTATAATTCAATATTTTTTATGGAGCATGTTAATCCCCGTTTCATGCCACTTACAAATCTACAAGTCATATCTATTATATGAAATACATATTACATATGGTATCAGTTTGTTTTCAATTTTATTGGTATGTTGTTGTAAACTTGAAATAGACTTAAAATGAACATACATTTGAGTATTTAGCATATTAAATAAATTCTAGTTCATCAGTACAAGCTGTTCCCAGCAACTTAACATGTATATTGCCATTGATTATACATATTCCCTCTTTATATGTACAATATGTGTATAAACAAATACAGATTGGGAATTTAAATAATTGACTAGGTAAATCAAGGGATAACCCATCCACATGTAACAGTATTATAGAGTGTAACACCACTTTAGCCATCTTCTTTCTTGGTGAAGACTTGCTTAGATGAAATAAATACATGTACTACTATTATGAAGGAGACGCTTTGTATTTAAATCACAATCTGAATTACACCTACCGTTACACCAATTCCTTTTTAAATATAAGACATTGGGTTGTTGTCTGATAGTGTAGCTATCATATTGTAATTTATTTATTATTAAACCTTCCAACTTGGCATTATTGATTACTTGTGGAAAATTTCTTCAAATAAGATTAAGGTTTATAGTTAAAGTAAAATAAAAATTAAAAATTCTGTTTTTTACTTTCTTATTAGTAAAGCTTACGCTAAAAAGTTTGTTAAAGTAACTTATGTTTTAATTAAACTACAAAAATTGCTCTCATTATAATATTTATGTATGTCTTTGTATTTTATAGCTTTTTAAAGAACATAACTTTAGTATGTATCACATTACACAAGTCATTCAAGTGTGCATAAAAGGAGTCAGCTGAGTCAGCAACTAATCACAGTTACAGCCAATGTAAACAAACAAACTGTGGACTTTGAACTGTACACTGTTACCCTATTTAACTATTATCTATACACTTTCATGGTCATGTTTTGCTATTTATTATCCTTATTTGAGACTGTACTATTGCTTATGATAACCAATTTTGAAATCCGGAATTTCTAAATTAGATGGTTTGTGGTATGGACTAGGTGATTCAATAGTATGTCGCATCGCAAGCATGTGCAAAATGTATATATTGGCTATGACATTATTAGAAGCTGCATTTCAATGGAAAAGTACGAACCGCTCCCTTTCGGAGTCAACTGCGAAGTTCCGCTCGATGACCGTCGTCCACTGCAGGCCCCGGATGGTGAACACATTGGGACGAGGCTTGTCCACGGCCATTATCTGGCAGTCCCGAACGGTGAACTTGTTGAGCGGGTCGCGGTAGTTGTTGCGCTCCGGCTGCGACTTGAAGCCCACCAGGTCGCCATTGTCGAACAATATGAAATAGCGATCGCGCCAGTTCCTGATATGTTCGCCGCGTTTCAGCAGCCAGCCTTCCTTGACGATGTTCAGAGGCGCCGCCTCCGCCATAGCCAGCTGCCTCGAGGCCTCAGCGAGCTTTTGAGAGCTGTTAAATAACAAATTTCCACTGGACGTCGTCCTTCCACGTTTTTGTTTTTACACTTATCAAATATGTTTCACCTTTGCTGAATCACACTACCGGTGCTAACATTGAGCATTTTTAACGATAAAAGTACAAAATAACCCCGATTTTATTATTTTTCCGCCTCGAAAACGACACGAATTAGCGACGTAGCCTCGCGGTAATAAAGCAAACTATTTAAAAACACAGTGTTATCTGTTGTGCAAATCGACCAAAGCTATTTTAATAGGATGTAAGAGTAAGCGAGAACGAGAAGTTAGATTATGGTGACACTATTATCAGAACATTTGATTTGGTAGCATTATATCCTATTTTGACAAAATAGTTCACATAAATTGCCACTAGAGTCATATATGGCGCCGTATCTTGTTTTGTCTTTTTTAACGTTTCATTATAGGTTACAATTTAAGAAAATTTAGATAAAATAAAAGATGTTCAATATCAACTTAATATTATTTTGAGATAATAAAAAGCTTATTCTAATGACTTTGGTATATAATAAAATATAAAACAATTAAGTAATAAGGTAATATATTTTTAGAGCTGGCAAGATTCGTTTGAAACGTCTATTGTAACGACAACAGACGAGTTTTGGCGGGAATCTTGCAGCGTCTGTTTGTAATCTCAATTGAATATTCGTTTTTTGGTGCATAATGTGATTTAATGTTTGATTGTGATAGTGAATCATGCAGTGAATTAGCTAATAAGTGTCCAGGAAATGAAGAATTCATTTGAGAGCGCATAGTAGCGCCGTTTTGATTGCTCCAAGATTCGTCGAGGGTCTTCGTAAAGTTCACTATCACTTTACGAAGGGCAGAACCAAACGACTGACTGACTCGACTAAAGACGACTTGATGACGATTTTACTTGACTCATATCGACTTTTATCTTGACCACGTTGCCTCTTATTACATTGACATTGGCAAAAAGCTAGACGCTAATGCCATAATATAAAAGAAGAAGAAGAACGACAACAGACTCACAGAGCCGATTTGTCAATTTTAGTTCCAGAAATAACCGCAGGACTTTTTTGTGAGAAGGACTGACGTATCGTTTACGACACAGAATTTTATGTCTGTTTCACTGAGTAGCAGCTGCCAAGTAGTTACAAGAAAAAAACAAAACTCTGTTTTGGTCGCGTCACGGATGTTTAGCGCTGGATGAGAATAGCTGCGCATCGGTGGAATCGCGCTCGTAATTGACGTATTGGTGCGAGAAAGACTACATGACTCGGTAACCAATCAACGCTCGCGTACCCGATGATCACGCGCCCCGCGCGGCGTGCTGTCCCCTCGATACCTTATTTTTGACTTCTGCGCAGGTTTCGTTCAGCGCTAAAGATTCGTGACGCGACCGACTTTTCCATTTGATCATTTAAAATTATATAAAAATAAAAATAAAATAAAATGTTTTATTAGTTACACAAAAAAAATTATAAATCAACAGGCAATAAAATATAGACATTGGACCCCACACTAGGCACAGTCTGTCACGTGGGGCCTAAGGTTCGTTAAACAAAAATGAATGAGTTATACAGAACTTTACAAAAGGTTCATGCTATTTGCTTTTATAATTGTAAATGAATTTCTTAATTAACTACAGTATAAAATATCTTTAACTTAAACTAAAATAGACTTACTTATTTATTATATATTATATTTATCCGATTCTTATGGCGCCGAAGTTTACGTCTCGAAAGTTGGATCCCGTTGGCCGATTGCCTTATCGTCTCGTTATGTCTTTCCGCTTTCGATAGGTCGGTTCTCGTTCGGCATCCCAAACAGAAGTAGAAAATGATACAAACCTTAGAATAATATCTATGATACAAACTACATGTGTTTATTACGTTAGCAAAATGATATGAGAAAATCAAAAATATATTTTTAGGCTTCTTATAACGGCACCGTTACATAATAATATATCCTACTCTCTCACATCCCCTACATTTTTCATTAAATAAAACGCAATTACGAAATGGCAACTTTGCGAGGAAGGAGGACTGAGGACGCAAACTACAAAGTTGCAATTTTTAATATCATAAAAACTATTTTTTACGTATAAAAATTAAAATTAATGAAAAAAACAAAATTTTTTCTATTAAAAATATATGTATGTTGTTGCCATAAGAAACTGAGGAGTGGAGATCGACTGGACTTAACTGCAATATTACTTTATTTATGGACATAATGTAGTGTAACGTAACAGGGTTCATTTATTAAAATTAAAATAATTCTGTGGGCATTGCAATATTATCGCACTAAATATAATGGAAAGTCAATTCGACATTGCAATTTTTTGATATAGTAGTTAAATAATTAAACATAGCTGGAGCAGATTAGCTTTTTGTCGTAAAGTACTTATGTAATAGATGATGTCGGTGACACTTGAACTTCTCTGTTCGCGTGACGTGCGATGGTGCGGGATGCGGGAGGGGTCCGGGCCTGCGCCGCGCCGCGCCCGACACGGCGCACGACACGGCGCACGACATGGCGCACGACGCCGCGCACGGCGCCGCGCCGGTCGATAGGCCGCCGCGCTCGTCCCGCCTCGCCGCCTCGCCAGTCTCCAGCAAGACCCCCAAAGCGCATCACTAGAACCTTCAGAAGTGTCAATTTGTTGCGATGAAGGTATAGAAGCCTTGTATCCCTAGTGCAATAACGATTTAAGTTAGCTGTAGTAGCTGGCGGCCCGGTACGTCCTGTAGCTCGCTGTGTGTGCTCGGCGACCGAGCCGCGGTTTCGCCCGTTTCGCTCGCATCTCATCTATTGTCCGTCTTCAATGTCGAACACTCATCATTCTTTGTCCATATCTCGTTCAGATCATATCGATTGCTTTTGCCCTACAGAAGGGTCAGTATGAGTAGTTACAATTCATCACATCACGTAGCTAGTTCATGGTAGAAATAATACATTGCATGGCTCATATTCTATAAATTACCCGTTAGTCGTTAATTACTTTATTTAAAGAAAAACATATGCCATATGCATACGTGCCCCTAGCATAATCGTGACCATATTTATAGAATTCATGTGGTATTGAAATTTAAAAAAGGAGGATGCGCAGTTGGCATGTCATGTTACTGAAGTGATTTTGTAATGATCGTAAAAATGGTGACTTCACTCTTTTTTTTAACCTCAATCTACATTTTGATTTCAAAGAAAGAAAAGCATTATTCATCCTTTAAGTATTTTATATAAACTTTATTTATTTGTATATTTTTATTTCTTTCAGCAACACGAAAAGCATTTAATAAATCCATATAATGCTAAAACTACCCAAAGGCCTTAAAAAGAAAAAGAAAGGTAAAAAATCAAAACGCAAAGGAGAAGAAGAACTCTTTACGGAAGAAGAGTTAGAAAAATATAGAAGAGAGCATCAGCAAAAAGCTGAAAACGGAGAAGGATCAGCTAAAGAGAATGAGGAGTGGTCAAAATTCAAAGATTTAACTTCAGGTGTCGATACCGTTCTAAAAAGAACTCAAGGTGATTTAGACCGAATAAAGTCTACTTCATTCTTTCAGAGAGTTACAGTTAAAAACGAGCCAAAACCGGTAGAAAAAGAGAAGCCAGTACGTCCTGTCGTCGAGGTTACTGAAGCAGACTTCCCCCATTTGGCCCAAGCAGCTACTGATACTGATGGCGATAAAAGTGATTATGGTGTAACCGACGACGAGTCGGAGGAAGAGGAAGAGGATTATGACATTTTCGACACTTCATACATAGACGCAGTCCAACGGGGTGAAGTTAAGCTCGCGTATGTGCCCGATTCTCCAGAAGAAACTAAAGACGATGACTTATTTGATACATCGTATGTCAACGCATTAATTAAAGGTCAAGAAGCAAAATCAACTACAAACAAGAAAGCCTTAGATATTGGAGTTGCAGTTGAAGTATTAACTGGTCGTATTGACAATGTAAAAGTTACAACAAAAAAACCATCAAAAAGAACGATTCCAGGAGATCTCTTACTGGAAGACGATCAAAAGGTAGCTTCTGAAGTTAAAGTAGTCGAAGAACCCGTCGAAAAAAGTATATTAGACCTCGATACCGATATTCCGATCACAACACCAATCGATTTGAGTACCTCTCTTATAGAACATATAAAAAAAGAAGTACATCCAGAAGACCAAGATATAGAATCTTCGGTCGTCCTTGAACAAAATTCAATTGAGGAAGAAATTGATGAATTCACTTTACTCGCAGCAGAATCGCTTGAAACAAAAGCAGAAGTTATTAAATTAGAAGAAAAAGAAATAAAGGTTGAACCTGTTTTACAAGATTCTTGGTCAGCATTTGAAGCGAATACAAAAGAGTCTGTTTTTGCTGAGGGAATAGTAGAAGATGAAGTTGACGTTTTAGATCCTTACATTGACCAAGACGATCCTTTCGACACAAGCTTTGCAGATGCTATAGTTCCTGCATCAAATTTAAATAATCTAAACAAAGAAACCGTTGTTTTAGAAGATGACGATGATTTTGATCCACGTGCTGATGAAATAAAAGTGCACTTGAATAATAGAAGGAAATCATCAGTTCGTATTCACTTAACGGACCCTTCCGGTGTAAGAGAATCAATAACATCTGATGATATTATTGATAATCATATAGTAGAAGCAACAAGAGATTTATTAGGAGGAAGCTCTACTGATCTTTCGAAATTAGGCGATTCTCCGTTAGATCCAGTGGATACGACTGATATAGATCCATTTGATACTACTATTGTTGACAAAATTGTAGCACCAGGTAGAATCGAGCTTAAACTACTAGAAGAAGAGTTAATTGAATCCCCTCCAGCTCCAATCTATAGGATTCCAAGTGATCCAGATTTCGATCCTCGAGCCGAGGAATTGATTGAAAGTAAGATAGAGAGAAGAGCCTCTCGTCCAGAAAATTTAACCGTTAGTAAAAGCGTCGTCTTTGACGTTGATGGAACAGAAGAAGCAATAAATTTAGATATAAAGTCTAAGCCAACAAAACCTTTAACTCCTTATTATACTCGAGAGATTTCAATAACTGAAGACGCAAACGAAGAATCGGAATCAACTGATAAGGCCCCGACCGTCTTATATAGAACTCGATCTGACGAAGATTTTACCGCTCATCCTCCTCTTAATCCCAAAAGACGACATTCTGAATATCCCAAAACCGAGCAAAGCTTACTTACATCAAGTGATCTTCTTCAAAGTGGAGAAATCAACATACATACAAAGGTATTGACTCCTTCGGGGCCTTCTAATCCAAATACCATAACTGAAGAGATAGAGGATCCTTTTGACACGTCATTTGCAAGTAATATAAATCCAAGTAAAACTGAGCTGCGCTTACTAGCCAAGGAATTTTCATGTGAAGATACAGAGTTTAATGTTAATGAAAAGAAAGACTTATTAGAAACAGACGACGACTTATTCCAAATAAAAGCGCTCACACCAGAACCACTTGATACAGTTCAGGATTGCGAGGATTTCGATCCATTTGATACTTCCTTCGCAAACAATTTAACACCGGGTAAAACAGAAGTAAAACTATTAGAATCTGAATTTTTGAACTAATAGTATTATTAATTAAATTCAAAATGGCTTTCAATCCTTTCTTAAGCTTTAACGAACCTGCTGCGTCTGCCACTACAGAACTGAATCCATTTATGTCTGTGGAAACTGATAATACCGATTTCACAGCAAATGATAACCCGTTTGCAACAAGTAATCCTTTCTCAGACTTTGGGGACAACTACGAGCCTCCCGCTGGAGACACAGTACCAATTGACATTTTTGGCAACGCTGAACCTGTAAATGTTGGAGCTAAGCAATTTGATGAGAATAATTCAATCAACATCTTTGATAGCCATTATGAACAAAATACATCATCAAATGAAAAATTAGTCAAACCCACGGAATTGGATTTAATTCCAACAATTGTAGATGATAGCTACGTTCAAACGGTAGAAAGTAACAGCCAACCTGCAGCGCGACCGGTTCCTCAAGAAACACAAAACTTGATTCTCAGTGTTACTGGACAAATGGAATTTACGAGTTCGCACCTGTTAAATCGTATTCCACCTACAAGAACACCGAGTCCAGTCTCAGTCCGAGACATTCACTCTCCCAGTCCTACTCCTGATCAAAATATGATGGAAGATCTCCCAATCACTACTGCAAATACGGATATGAGTAAAAGTAAACCGGCGCGGCCACCTCCAGCTCGGCCGCCACGCCCAGCTCCTCCGCCGAGACCGCAAGCTCCTCCTCCAACGCAAGCAGACGATATTAATTTATTCGACGCGCCAGCGCCAGTTGTGGTTAAACCTACGAAGGAAGCAATTTTGAGCTTATATTCAGCTCCTAAAAAAGAAGAAAAAGCTATTGATTTTTTAAGTGATGATATTCTTGATATGCCCTCAACGGAGGAGTTACCTTCAAACATTTCGCCCAGTTCTGTAACTACAACAACAGTCGTTGAATCTTCAGCTTTAATCTTTACGGAATCTATTGCTACGGTTGCTGGTACGCAGAACGAGACTGAATCTTTAAACGATTCTGAAGTGAAGTTAGATAATGAAATTGAAGAACCTTGTTCCGACATGGACATATCGGAGCCAGTTAACAAAGTGACTAATGAATCACTCGAAGACTCAGAATCACCCTTTGCGAATTTGGAAAATGTATCTAGCGAGAATCAACCATTTAGTGAGATTGAGAAGAATCCTTTTGAAGGTTCCGATGAAATGACGACGGCTGAAACGCTCGGGGTTGCTACTGATATTTTTGGAATGAAATCGGATCAGATGAGACCGAATGCTAGTAGTACAACGACATTCCAGAGCACTCAAGCTAACATATTTGATTCGACTTCGCACCATCAAGAGTCTCCAATGGACGTGACAAGCAACGAAATAGATACCAATAAAAATATTTTCGAGAGCGGCGCGGACGCCTATCCTGATGCTTCTCAACTTGACAATACAACAGATTTAGGCTGGGGACCAGCGGAGCCGATGGCGCAAGATGCTTTCCCTGAATCTTCCGACGCTTTTGACGCATTTTCCGCTAAATTTGACTCAGCTAGTGGAAATCATATGGCAACAGGTACGATTATTTTTTAGTATGTACACATCCGTATTCCATAATGAATCGCTTCAATGTCGATGAATAACTGCAACGCACACGTTCCGGCAGACGCGTGGGGCGAGGACGGCGGCGCGGAGGCGGCGGCGAGCGGCTTCGAGTCGGAGGCGTTCGACCCGTTCCTGAGCATGGGCGCGCCGCCGCCGCCCGCCGCCACGCCGCGCCTCGACCACCAGCCCTCGCAAGACTCCACGGATGATACTTTCTCTGTCTTTATCAGGTCAATATTTTAGTACCTTATCATGATTTAATTAATTATTTGCATTCAAATACGGTACAGACAGGATTCTTTTTTTACATTTTGGAGCACATCCAGCCGCAATCCATACATCGTGCTAAAGACATTTTAATCATCTACACTAATATTATAAAGAGGAAAGATTTGTATTTTTGTATGTAACGTATTAACTCAAAAAGTACTGGACCGATTTTAATCATTCTTTTTTCATTAGAAAGCTACATTATTATTATTAATAATATGTTACTAAGCTATATTAAGTTAGTACTATGTCTACCCGTGCGAAGCCGGGACGGGCCGCGTGTGTATTATAAAATCGTTAATGCATTAAAGACAATTTTTTTAAAGCCTTTTTTTTAATTGTCAAAAATAAATATTCGGGTTGAGTTCTCAATCTACTTGTTGTTTTTTATTATAAATATTAACATATTGGCATTAGGTTAGCGTTTTCTGTAACAATTTATTTATTGTATAAATTATAAATACAGCGAGTTTACGAATAACGGAACTCATCATGTTACGCTTAATTGTTGCA
>JADANM010005719.1:8477292-8496020 GCA_026213755.1 Eurema hecabe
AAATTATACAAATATCTTTAACATTGTATGATGTGATAGCGACAAAGTCATGTGTTATAGAATCGTCGGTTAAATAATAAAAATAATAATGAGTCACATGTAGCTGCGTCTTCTCATCTCCATCGTTAGATAGCGTGTCCTAAGTCTGTTCTCAAATGGAACTGATTATAAGTTTTATTAAATTTTCAAATTTCAACTTGTACCTTTTATTTTTTATTATAACCTTTCTTCTAATATCCAAGAATCTTAATTAAAAATTTAATTGAGCAACATATCTAAATCGTCTATCATATATCTAAATGTTGGCAGATTACTTAAAATAAAATGTCCAAAATTTTCTCTGCCATAAGGTGATTTTATCATTGATAGCCTATTAGTAAAAGTTAAATTCTTGTCCTTATTGAACTCACTTGTAGACAGCTGATCATAGAGTATCTATGTTATATAACTTTTTATATAAAATGATAAATACATGGCCATGGTAAAAGTTATAATTAAACAAACTCTAAAATTCTATATCTAAACAATTTATTTACACTACAAACTATTAACATACTAAACAAATCTAGTTGCAATACCTAATAACTTTGTATAGTCAGCTCCTTTAGAATGTGTGCGCTGTTTCAATATTGTTCTCAGTATAGTCGGAATGGGCACGTGAATCCTAGTTCCCAAAGGAGTTCCATTGTCATCTATAAGAACAACATTATTGCTGTCGAACTTAGGCACCTTGGTCTTTTGAGTCTGCTTCAAACCGACCAGGATTCCCTTCTTCTTTTGACCTTTTATAGCTACTAATACTCTGTCTCCGATGTAACCAATCCCTGTAATAAAGACAAGGCTAGTCAGTGTTAGTAGGATTGAATGTCTAAATAACTACTTTTATATACAAGTATGTTATACATACGTTGTTTGTTGTAAACGCATATAATCTTAGGTGGTTTTCCCTCAGCCATGGCTCGCTTGCCGATTTCTGAATTGTCCACAACTCTCAGTCTGGATAACAGCCGAACCTCATTTAAACACGACGTTGTATGAAATCCACGAGTTAGGTTCGTTGTTACATTACTAAGAATATTTTTAAACATCTTTAAATTAAGTTTACTTTGGTTTTTAATTGTTTTGTTTCTTTATTTTAGTGGGCTATAGAGATTGGTCATTAGAGGTTATATTCGACTGACATTGACAAATGACATCTGTTATTGGACTAGTGACAAACACAGAGTATATCAAAGAAACGTTGTTATTTGACTACAAAATTATTAAATTAAAGTTACACAAGTTTACAATTGATTTACTATAAATGAGGTACTTCGTAGAACATACATATGTTTTAATCTGCTCTTTAGTGATTTGCGGGAATGGCCTCTTGTAATAGTACAATGAAAACACCATAGATGGCTGTAGGTGTAGTGTTGAAGCATTTGGCTTTATACAATCCTACAATTAATTTGCTTGTAGTCCAAGAAAATAGAGCTTTAAATACGAATTTTAAATAAAACTTGAATTGATGTATGTTGATTTAATGTACTTAGAAAGATCCTTAAACGAATAGTAAGTCTTTTCTAATTCAACCACGATAACTTGTGATAAAAAAAAACAAAACTTTTTTTTTAATTTTAGGGAAACAGTACAAGAACTAGAAAAAAATACCTTTATGAAAGTTGTAGAACATACAATTTTACATTTTTAAAGCAACACATTGGATTAACCCGTTTGTTTATATGTATGGTTACTAAACATATGTTTTAGATATATTATGAACTAGCTGACCCGGCAGGCTTCGTACTGCTCAATAAGCTTTTGTATGTGAAATAGAATATAGCTGTTTTTATGGTTTTCCCGGCGATTATTCGAATGTTTTCCACGTTTTAGACCTACCCTGGACTACGACCAAAATTTTAAAACCAAAATCAACTCAATCGGTCTAGCCGTGCTCGATTTTTAATCAGACTAACGAACAACAATTTATTTTTATTTATATGGATATTGAATACCTACCTAAATCGTGAACAACATATTTTTTCCTTCCGAACTCTATCGCATCCTTTATTTTATTGTTACGAATACCTACCTAATTTTCGTGACGCACTTAGCTTCGCTTATCATCAGGTAAATTGGACTCGCCAGCAATCGAATAAGAAAATTACAAATTAATACAAATTATTAATTATTTAGTCTATGAATTACTTATAAACTATATTTTTTACATTTGCATACTTCCATAATCCATCACACAAAAATAACAAATTTCATACCTAGCCATGTTTTGGAACTCTATTTTACCTGTGTTGTCCGATAGCCGATATGCAATAGGCCACTTGTTGTATTCCGTAGATAGGTATGTATGATATTAAAATACCTATAGATAGAAATAATATGTAAAGTACTTCGATATTGCAGACGCATACATTTGAACATGTTTATTTTATTTATTTTTAAGTACCTACTTAGGTATGTCTACATTATTCTGACGAGTTATGTTAAAGGTGTAACAAAAAAAGGCTATTCAAAATTGATATCTAGCGATATGTGGATGTTGAGTATTAAGTATGTATATTATGATAAAAGTGAACAAGCAGCGGAGAAGTTCGCCGTGTCATGTCAGACGGCCGATAGCCCAATATTTGTGTGACGCGGGAAGCGGGAAGCGAAGGCTATTGTTTACTCACAATGCTATAATCCTTTTAGCCCAAACCTAATACAAGGCGTTTATTTTGACAATACTCGAGTCGAACAAAGCGCCGCGGCCGTTCACGGTTGTCAATGGCAGCGGTTCGGCGCGGCACTCGGCGGTGAGGTCGGCCGACAGTTCAATATTGTTGGATAAGATTACGGGTGTCGTTAGCGCCAATTTCGTCGCGTCTTGAAATCCAATTTTTTATTCCAAGCGTATTGATTACAGCGGATTGAGCGGTCGTTACGGCTCGATTTCGTCATTGATTAAAGGTAACTCAATAAGGAGATTAAAGAAACAAAAGAGTGTTGGGTTCGCGCCATTAGGCCGTCGACGCGTCGGAGCGTCGCATCCGCGCCTTTGTGGCTTAGTGTTTGTGTTGTTGTGTTGTGTTGTGTGCGGTGTGGCT
The DNA here is from genome assembly GCA_026213755.1 of Eurema hecabe. Lineage (NCBI taxonomy): Eukaryota > Metazoa > Arthropoda > Insecta > Lepidoptera > Pieridae > Terias > Terias hecabe. The sequence continues at coordinate 8,480,379 of JADANM010005719.1, forward strand.
TGTCCAAACATCCCCGGCCCCTTCCGCCCCCTTCCGCCACCATCCGCCACCATCCGCCACGAGCTGTCACTATCTGTGATTTGAGAACAATCCGCGATTCGCTATACATTGTCTATGGTCGCGTTAATCAACCGCTTTCTGTAGCTACGTATCCTTAGCGTCGATTGTGGCTTGTACGATTAGATCGCGCACCGGAAATTCTTAATATCCGCGCCGATAACTTTTATAAATTATTCATTTTGCATAGCCATAACGCATTTGCAATAAGCAAATTGAATTTGTAATATTGTTAAAAGGATTAATTAGGTCGATACTCAATTTTATTGTTCCAATTTAAATTATAGATTTTTTTAATTATTAGGTAGGGCGTAATTGAATTTAAATTTTAAACTTATAATATTGCGTAGATATATTAACTAGCTGGCGCAATATAAAAGTTTTTAAATCATAGATGATACACAATACATATTTCCAATACGTACTTACCTAACGAAACGCCGACGGCATGGCATTAGCCATCCTATTAAGGATACGTTCATTTAGTTTTATTACTTATAAAAGGATAACGTACAATGAAACATTATACGTATATATCACCATCCTCTATTTTTTGTTTAAATTTTAATGAAATAAAGTAGCTGTTGCTTAATTTAAAAGATGAATATAGGTAAATGTTTGTTGCTATTAAAAACAACATAACGAGTATCTGGCGTTTCTATATAATTAATTAATTTAATTAATAAAATTAATCTTCTTCATAATTTTTTCCCCATTAGTTTTTAGCTCAGTCTATTAATTAAAGCTTTAAATATGTGTCTGTTGCATGGTGTCATTAATTAGTAATTGATAGATATCTAATATAATGCATTTCGCCGTTTGCTCTAAACAACTATTTTTGAGAAACAATTTTTCTCTTAAGGAAATTGTTTGTTATAATGGTAATAAATGGCGATGGTAAATAAATATCATTAGTTTCTAAATATCATCAAATATCATAAATATCATCTTTCGGTAATCCTTTTAGTTTTAATTGATTTGTATGTAAGTAGGTAGCACCTATTTATAAAAAATAATTAATGCATTTTATGTTCACAAATCATTTACAATTATCAGCCTTTACCTGTGATTTTGTCCGCGAAGAATTCACATCGTTGGAGAAATAACTGGTGTCCGTACGGGCCTGTCATTTTCGCCTATGACTCTTATTTAATTGTATAATATTTTTTCTGTAAAGTTTAATTAAAAATCTATTTACGTTATATCTAAGTACTAGTATTAGTAGTTTTATAAATAATAACAAAAACCTAGTCACAAACGTTTAATAATTATAGATACTTAATTATAGGCTAGTCATAGTTTGGCCAAATATGTGCAGAATGCTTTTTGTTACGAAAATAATTATTTAATATATAAATAATAATATAATGCTCTTTATTAACTTGACTACGTATTTAAATAAATACAAAGAAGAAAACTACTTATTTTATATACAAGCAAAATAGCCAGAGAAGTATATTATAACTATTAACTACCTACCAACATTTTTTTTTAAATTTTTAAACACGATGTATTTCTTTTCAGGATTTTCACGCTGACAGTAAAATAACATATTGAAAATAAATTCTGCTCATAGTTGTATTATAATAAAATATTAAAATAAACCTATGAGTGAGCAGAATTCGGCAATTAACTATTTTAAGTTACCTATTTGTAATGATATCGTTTTGCGGCTTCGGAATGGAATTAACTACATTCTCCTTACTCCCATTATAGCATTTATGACTGGACTTGTTTCAGTAGTTATATTAATATCTTACACTTCCTGATTTCCAATCGCCCACGGGAATCTGCGTTATAATGATATTTGGTATCCTTAAACATATCTTCGTATTAACTACGGCTAGTTTGATTATAATCGATATTTTTAATGGATAAGGAAAAAGGCACGTTTGAAATATTTAGTAGTTTTATGAATAAATGTTAGCCAAAGAATGTTAATAAGCATAATTCAATATAAGGTGAAATATGTATATTTTTTAATACTTGTCATAATATAATGTCTTTGGCTACAAACCTACCAAAAAAACCTGCAAATTACTTTGTACTTAATTACCTACTTAGTGTTATGTTGCAATGTAGGTACTTGTCCCTATATTTTGTATACTTACTCGTAGTCTGCTAATTCATAACATTCAATGTATAATTACTCTAGCAAGCTTGTTGACTCAGAAATGGAATTCAAAATATTCTTTTCTCAAATATTAAACCAAAAATATGTTTGAAATTGCAATAATGGACGAAAACAAAAGTTGCCAGTCTTCGCAAATTATGCCTTTCATGTTTTAATTTAACGAGAGACTAAAATAATGTTGCATTCACGAAAATATAAAATTATGCACTTGCTTAATATTACAGCGTTCACTTGGAATAACTTAGCAGAAAATGTAGTTTTTAATTTTCCACCGAAAGAGAAAAATTGGAATTATACTTGGGGTTGTATAATGTTGAGCAGTTTATAGACTTCCTTGAGAGGTTACAATCAATTCGTACAGACAATCATATCGTAATCACTACCTAATTATTGCTGCATTATTTAGTAATTTACGATTGTCAACATATTTGGGAGACGCCGGTCATCTTTGGAGCTGTTTTCATCCAATTCACAGCTCCAACACACGCTGACCGTTAAATATTATTTTTCCAGAGCAACGATGTCTACACGATCGATAACGATGTGAACACAGATAGGGAATCCGTGTTTATTTGTTTAATTGTAAAGAGTCTTGTGTATTGTTTCATCATTTAGTAGTTTTCAGGTCTATCATAATGACTTTTTTCTTTTACCCAAGGTTTTTTATAATTTATTAACAAATGAACATAATATGTATAACCTACTGACTTTTTTAAAACATGTATTAACTATGAAACTCAGAATTTCCTATTGTACCTACCTATTTAAATTACATATTTGTTTTTCTCGTATATTAGTTTGATTATAATTAATTATAAACTAATTTGTCAGTCTCTAAGACAAAGTGTCGGTCTAGGTGTAGTCTAGGCAGCATGAACTACTTACTGTAATTACCTACTTATATCTAAGTATATTCAATACTTATAGTGTTAATGTGTGCTCTTGTATGTTCCTGTGAATGACTCCAGCTGCAGCCCAGGCTAGCGGCAGGCGGTTGGTGGCACTCCTCACTGCAATCACGGCCCTCGCACCTGAAGGAACAACGCCAACAACGGATCAATTAAAAATGGCCACGAATTCATTACCGAGTATCGCCGTCTCGGCCGCAGTCATACGCAAAACTGTCGCCATTTTGAAAGAGGTGGAATCAAATAATGGAGAAATAATTTAATCAACGGCTTTTTTGCATTAGTTCGCATCTAAGGGCTGGCTTTACGGTGGCTTTTGGCTTGCGGGACGCCCGCGCCGGGGTGGGAAAAAAGTGTTGTCGTGTGTGCGACCCGCAACCCGCAACCCGCTCCCCGCAACCGGCAACCGGCAACCGCCTTTAGGAGCCGACCGCCGCCGCCCTCCCGCACGCCGCGCGCCCCGCACTACCCCGAGCGAGCCTCAAATGAAATTGCATAATTTGCGCGCCGTATTATAGTAATGCTTAACGATCTGCGTGTAGTGCCGCGGCATGAGACGAGAACTGAACTTGACGCTTTTTCCATTTTTAAATGTCTTCAATGTGAAGTCAATTTATTCGTGTTAAATTGTTTTGTAGGTGAGACTGATTGGAAGAAATATATTACATTTATACGGCTATAAATCTATACTAATATATAAAGCTGAAGAGTTTGTTTGTTTGTTTGAACGCGCTAATCTTAGGATCTACTGGTTCGAATTGAAAAATTCTTTTTTTATTGAATTGACCATTTATCGAGGAAGGCTTTAGGCTACATAACATCACGCTGCGACTAATAGGAGCGAAGATATAATGAAAAATATGGAAAAAACGGGGAAAATTATTCTTCTTTGAGGGCTACCTTTGCGTGCGCTGCGAAAACGGTTCAAGATACAAAAATAATATGTATGAAAGAATTATTCCTCTTTAAATGATCTAAAAAAAGTCCGCGACAGTATATGTCTATCTTCTAAGATTGACTCACTATAACAAAATAATAGAAATAGATCCGACGGGGACGAAGTCGCGAGCAACAGCTAGTGTAATATATGTATGGGTCGCGATTTTGCATCATGACTGTGGCTTTCGTACGCAAAAACAGTTAGTTGAGTTACAGTTACTTGATTATTTTCGTTTTATTCGACTTTTTTAAAAAGCATAAGAAAACTACAGATTGAAAATTGTATATTTTCGAGGGTGACTAGTAAAACATATTTCAATACCATGTAATTTTTATAAGTAGGTAATTGTTAATAAGTAGGTAAGCTTAGATATAAGTCGAAAAGACCAAAATAGCTGATATAGGTAATGATGCCGTAAAATTATAAATGGATGGTCAGTGGTTCTTAACCTTTTAGACATGAGGAACCATTTGTTAAAATTTCTCTTTTGTCACGGACCACCTATTTGCTTTATGAGTAGGTATACCTACATTATCTGAGTGTCAATAAATAAATGCTTGTTCTATGTATGTATAAAAAAAGGCATAAAATTATTGAATATTTTTTTTTCATTATTATTTATTGTAAGTGCACATTATACATATTTATAAATGTTAATAGATTTTTGTGATTGCGTACTCTTTACTAATTTTTAAATTGTTGCTTCTTATTTTTTTTTATTTGTGATTGCTTTGCGGACCACTTGGGGTGCTTCCAGGGACCACCAGTGGTCCGCGGACCACCGGTTAAGAACCACTGGATTAGGTAGACACATATCGTATTCTATAGAGTATAGAAAGATAGTAAATGTAAATGGGATATAGATGTACTTTCAATGGATTATAATCCGTCGATTCTTTAAAGTTTTATGGTAATAGTATTTTGTGTTATTTGTGAAATAAAATCGTTAGGTATGGTTTACAAAAAAAGATATACAATAATAGAGTAACTATAAATGGCAGCTACATCTATCCGTCACTTCGTTTCCTACTGCTAGTTTTTTTTTGTTGAAATACGCCAACGTTCTCAAATACATTTGTTTTGGCCATTTCCGCGTGTAAACAATAACAATTATGAATATAATTTGTTGTTTTATTATTTAATTCCTCCTTCCACAGCGCTCCGTGGCATTTGTGCAATTATGGAATTGTATCCTACCTATAAATAGCTTAAGAATTGTTGACATATTTAAACTTAAGAAATAGAGGATGATGTTTATATGTGATTAGATCATAATCGTCGCTACGTCATTTATTTACAATTATTATTAACACGGTTGTACACCGATAACATGAATTATAGACATCACATAGCTAGTTAATAAAGAAGGCCGGCTAAGTTAGCAACGTATTAATTATTTCTGCGCCGCGGTTTCTCTCGTGTGTCAGTGGCAATAAGCAATCGGATAGCAAATTAACAATCTGTTAGTTACTTGCGGGTATTATTTTACACGATTAAACCTTATCCCAACTAAATTTCCGATATTTTTCGAAATAATATAGTTCATAAAATCCACAGTTATAACAGGTATTTGTAATATAGATAATTTTTTAATTTGGTTAAGCAGCAATATAATAAAATGCGAAATTTAGTTATTTGTTATAAAAGTAGGGGTTGATAGTTGTGCCTAAATAATTAAATTAATTGTTTTAAGATATTGTTAATTTATTTGTAAGATAGGTTTCGAAATCGATATAATAGATATCTAGAGACGTTCCGACGTTTATAATAAATATTTATGGGATAGGTAGGGAACGCCATGTTTTTATCTTTAGCAATAATTATTTTGCAAATCAAATTACCCCTTCAATGTTGTTACCCAAAACTCGACTGTCAATCTACTTTTTATCGAATTTGGTTTGCAGAAAAGGTACAAACAGATATACCTACATAGTTATAATAGATATAGCTAAGCATTTATCATATGGCGGTTTCATCCCTACTTTCCGCTGCCGGAATTCCGCTGTCGGCCTTTTAATAGATATAGTTGCAAAATTTTAACTAAATGTATTCAACAATTTTGTGATGGAGAGTCCAAAACATCCATACAACCTAACATTAATATACATATATATGTAAGTTATTGCAACCAACTGATTGTTTGTTTGAATGCACTAATCTCAAGAACTACTGGTTTGATTGAAAAATTATTTTGTGCTGGATAGTCCATTTATCGAGGACGGCTTTATTTAGGTGATATAAAATCTTTCTGTGACCAATAGTGTATGCCGCATAAACGGTTCATGTTACACAGGAAATATAATTAATTTAATAGATAGTTAATTATAAATAAATTAAATATATTTAATAAAGTGCAAAGGAATTAGTCCTTTATATTTTAAGATTCACTCACTTTATTTACCTAATCAAATTTAGTCGAAAAAAAAAATAAAACCAAAAAAAATATAATTTGGCTGGAAGTACTTACTTTAAAATATATTTATCCACGAAATGAGATCAGATTAGACGCGGGTCCAACCACAAGGCGCGGCTAGTGGCACAAAAAACATTCAATTAATACTTTAATACAAATTTTGTAGCCGCGTCTTACGCGTCTGTCAGACTCAATAGAACATATTTCTACGAAGTGTTGTAATAACAAAATTAATACTTGTAATATATTAAGTCCAACACATGATAATGATAATGATAATAGCCTTTTAATCCGAACAAAGAGAACATTATTACATATTTAAACCTTATAAACTTTTTATTATTATTATGTTGCTTCCATTGCTTTCTATCAGAAGGAACTCTAGACTAGAAAGGCCCCAATGCTTGGCAAAACATATACCTCCAATAATTTAAAAGATATTTTTTTACAACAAATAGGATAGTAACCATTGCGATAAGAATTCAGATATAAACCGCTCAATTGGTCTTTTATATGTGGGTACAATATTATTATGATTATTTGTTAAGCAAGTGGAAAGTGGAGCCACCTCACGAAAAATGGTCATCGCTGCCCATCAACACTTGTAGAGCTTGACAGCTCTGAATCGAGTTGGCTGGCTTTTTAAATAGACGCTTTGTTCAATAGGTTCATTATTATAATGGGTATTAGAGACTAATTAGTTACATTACATAATTAAGAATTCAACAATATTTTATTAATTATATATGTAAGTTAAATGACACACACGTGCACAAGTGAAGAAGCTAAGAGGCCAATATTCAATAGTCAGATTCAATTGGATTCAATAGGATGAGTATATCTACATTGTTGTGGACTTTTTTTAATTTTACCATTTCACAATATAACAATTTTCTCTGCCCCTTTGTTCCTATTTGTCGTAGCGTGATGTTATATAGCCTTCCTCGATACATGGATTTTCAAACACAACAACATTTTTTCCGTGATATCATATATTATACTAGCTGTTGCTCGCGACTTCGTCCCCGTTGATTTGTTTTTCCATTATTTCTTCGCTCCTATCAGTCGCATCGTCATGTTATGTAGCCTAAAGCCTTCCTCGATAAATTGTCTATTCAATAAAAAAAGAATTTTTCAAATCGAACCAGAAGTTCCTGAGATTAGCACGTTCAAACAAACTAACAAACAAACTCTCCAGCTTTATAAATTAGTATAGATGTGAGCGAAGGCTGATCGTGTTGCTAGTCTAAATATATGGTACATACCTTTTTTCTGCTAAAGCGGAAAGGTAACTGAGTGCGAGGTTCATCGACAATCAGAAAGATACATATCCCGCATGCGTTGCCGGACTTACAATGGGGTAGGAAAGGATCAAGGCTGCAGGAGATTGATGCATAGTACAGGGTGGGAAGGGGTACAATAGATCTTCGATACTCATACTTACCGAATAATGTGCAACAGATAAATATTGCAAAGCTCCTCGAGGTTGCTTTCAGACGATCACACCAAGAGTACTAATCGGCTTACATCTATCTATTTTGCATACAGTCTATTTATTTAACTAAAACGCAAGTTTTATTCAGTACTTACTTGCCCTATAGGCCCTTGCCCTAGGATACTTCATCCTATGTGTTAATCTGGAGTCTAATTTACGTAAATGTCGCATTTCATCTTAATCAATTCAATAGTTTTTGCTTGAAAAAGAACAAACATCCAAACATACCTACTCACAAACTTATAAATTTATAATATTAGTGAGGTACTACTTTTTATTTGCTGAAAGCTCTTAGGCTGGTTTACTAAGCGTTTTCATACAAAGATAATATGATTTATAAAATATATATTTATTATTACGTAATATTACAAAACAAATTCCCTCATTCCTGCGGTCTGCCTACCACTTCGCGATAAACTTGCGAAAAAATGAACTGGGTTGCATAGTTTTTATGAATATTTTTAGTAGTTAACATAGAAGATTTTATTATTATAATTCTTTCGAATATACCTCACAGTGTGGAATAGACATGAGTTGTATATCTCAATCAATAAATAAGAACTTTATTATCATTATATCCACGTGGCCTGTATGATTTAATTGTACTCACAATGTTAATTTCGTATTTAAACATTGTCTAAGAAATATGTTCTGTGGTCACCCTACGTTTGACCACAGGTCAGACCACGTTTTTCAGATCCTTCTAGATCTCCCATTCATCTAGAGATACTATTTAACATATATTTTTTAGTAAGTAGGATATTCATAGAGCAGTTTTAATATCATAATTTCCATAAGAACCAGCCAGAAATAAAGAAAAACCTTTGTACTACAAAAAATAATGGTAAGGGCTTTGCTTAATATAGATTATACATTTTTGTTACTTATTGTTGATTAATTATTATATGACATTAAACCAAATCGCAAAACCAAGTAGTTACCTAATTAGTTTGAGATCAGATCAGATCAGTGGACTAATTGTGGCGTTATCGGCGTTCCAATCACTACATAAATTTCACCTCAGTCATTTAGCAGAATTTTGGCAGGCTTTTAGAATTTATGAAATAGAAGTTTGCATTGTTGTCGGGTAACGTATGAATGATAATGATAATGCACAAAGGAATATGGTTAAAACTTTAAGCCAAAAAGTACAGTACTTTTTTATATATGAAGCTCGGTGGGTATAGTTTATATAATAAAAAAGACCTATGCCCTTAAGGTCCATCTAGAATTCCTACTAGAAAAAGAAAGTCCTAATCCGCATATGGATCATGATTTGGATGAAACAGGCTCCTGAAAGATAGCATAGAGAAAGACAGTATCTACTATCTTGGGAGCCTGGGTAATATATTTTGTAAAAAAAAAAAATAATCCCTTTAAAGTTCCTGTATAGGGATATATAACTTTCTTTTGATATAGGATGTTCTTATAGGTATAACTCGATGAGGTTATTACTTCGTTAGCTGGTCGACTTGTCTTCTTAACTGTTTTTAAAGAGCTTTTCTTCAAGTCCGTTCGTTTTCTAATAGCTTGTGCATAGATCGTTTAAATTAAATTGGTACGAAGATATAGTGCAGCAAATGCTTATTTCAGGAGTTGTAGAGGCCCGACTTGTATCATTGAGTTACCTATCTACTTGGAAAATGCCTTACAAATATATTAACATTCAGTTATTATTCATTAGTAACAACTACGGAACCCTATTCTATGCGTGCCCCGACACACGCTCGCCCAATTACCCAGATAAGCGTTGGTTGAGCTATGACTTAAATTTTGCAGACAAATTACATTGTAAATTATAGTGTGGATTGAGTATGTTTTAGAAGATAATTTTCGTCTACTATTTACTTACATTGTGTAACTAGTTTTTTATTTTATTCGTAAAAAGAAATGGGTTTTAATTTATCACTCATTATTTTAAGGTTTAAAGCCTGTCTGTATTATAGTTCTTATATTTTCTTTCTACACATAATTTGTAAGCGAATAGGTATACAATGTGCGTGCGTTATACATAAGTGTAGGCGGAAAATTACTCGCTTTTAGCTCCATTTAGCGGGGGCATTGTGCGGCCCGAGTCCCGACGAACGAGCTGTATAAAGACACAAATATAAAGTATAAAGTCGACAATTCACTTTAGCTGCATATTTCCCCAATGATTAAAGCCGCACTCCATTATGCGACTGTAATCATGAAACTATCCACTGCGTTACTGCTTGACGCGCGCCAGTGTGCGTCACACACATACACACACACACACACACGCAAGCGCTCCGATAGGGTTACCAGTTGTTATTGAAAAAATTACTTTAAATATTACAATAGGCTCAATTTTCAAATATCATCAACTAAAAATAATAATTATAAACACGTCATGTAAAAAAATATATTTTTTATATTTAACACTAGAAGTCAATTAGTGTTTAGTACCGTATAGTTATTTGACAATGTTTGAAAAATTTACAGTATAGGTACGAAAAGTTTCTTGTATTTTGTTTTAAGTAATAAAATCTAAAAAACATTTTCATATACTGTATTGTAAAAAAGTTCTTACGTTATTATTGAGCAGGTTCACAAAATTAAAATATCGTCAAAAAGTAGCAAGCATCAAGAGCTGGCAACACCGGGCTGGCGGCCTGGCGGGAGTCGCGGGCCCACATAATTATTTAAGTTAATGATATACTAAACCCTGTTCACAAATGATTTTTATTCCACACCGAAAGGGACGCCTTTATATGCACTACTTGAGCAAGAAAGGGAGAAAAGACGGGGTGGTGCCTACCTCGGCGAACACTCGGATTATAATATCACGAGGCCTCTCACCTTTGCGGTGGGCTGTTTTTTAATCTCACTTATGTATTACCTAAGGTTTTTCATCGACAATTTTTATATACAATCAAGCGTTCATTACTGAGCCTGTGTATTTCCCTGTAATTCATCCGCCTGACCGTCAAAGGAATCCAAATACAATTACGCGCGACTTTCGCCCGGTATTTCCTGTTTTTTTCGTTAAATTATTACTTTTTATGCCCAAAGGAACGGTGATTATACGGTGTAAAGGACAGACTGCTATAACGGGGATGAAAACGATTTCCAGATAAGAATATTTTATCAATAAAATGATAGATACTTTATTTGATTACTAACACAGCTGTGTAATGTTTAAAATTATAACTTTTAAGCATATATATTTATAGTCCTTTTAAACTAACCTAAGCTTACTTACTCAACAGAGCATATTTTCTCAATTACTTAACTAATATTACATCAGTCTTTATTATTATATCTTATATTAAAACAGTCGTTACTATCTTGGGAGCCTGGGTAAAATTTTAGTAAATCAACTTATTAATAATAATAAAGCCTTTTATTCAGATTTACGAAAAATACAAAAACAAGTTACAAAAAATTAAGATTCACTCATGAATTTGGTTTTTACTGATTCTTTGTAGATCCGTTTGCTAGTTGGCATAGGCCTCTTCCAACCTTCTCCATTCTGATCTTTCGTTTGCCACTCTGGGCCATGTATTTCCAGCTACTTGGCGAATGTCCTCATCCCATCTTTTACTAGGTCCTCCTCTCAATCTATGGCCTTCTCTTGGGTACCACTGAGTAACAATTTGACTCCATTTTTCTTTGCCTCTTATCAAGTGTCCTGCCCATTTCCACTTTAATCTCTTTATTTTTGATGTTACATCTTGCACCTTGGTTTTGCGTCTGATGGATATGTTCTTTATTCTGTCCGCTTTCTTTACACCTAACATGCTTCTTTCCATGGCACGTTGACATGTGGCGAGGTTTATGGTCGTATTTTTTGGTAATGACCAAGTTTGGCATCCAAAAGTCAGCACAGGTAGGATGCAGGTCTCAAATAGTTTAGTTTTTGTTGCTATGTGTAGTTTGTTATCTTTCTTACCTACATTTTGTCAGTGCTTTGCGAGAGGCTAACTATCAGCTCATCTTGTATTTATTTATACTTAATATACATATATATAGTTACTTATATTGTAAAGTGTAGATATACAATTCCTTCTTATATTAAGTATGAACTTGAACATTCGTAAGAATGTATGTATGTATAAAATTGTTAGGCAAAATTTGTTCCATAAATTTAATTATTTCTGGGATAGTCTTCATCACAGTGCCCCGGCAGCGCATCAGTCCAGCTAGAAAGTAAGAATATCATATAATGATGGAATAAGAATTCATTACAGACAATCTAAGTCAAGATAAACGTTATTAAGTACTTTCGTGATAAGTAAAATGACTTAGAATCTGGTTATTTTTTTATAAATCAGATGGTATTGACACTGGCGGCACTGTTGCTCGACAAAACCTAATTTATGCTAATAAAAATAAAATACTAAACACATAAAAGTAAGAGAATTATTGTCAATTTAGTTTTTTATCAAATTTGCGACGTATTGTACGGTGTAGTGAAATAAATCCTTTATCATGTTATTCTTTACGTGACTGACTGAATCCAAACTTAATTCTATGATAATATGTATTATAAATCTTTTATGCAACTGAAGGCTATGTCTATTTAAAAATAAAGTTTTGTATAGAGCACATATTAAAGAAGATTTGATTTTCTTTAGATGTCCAGCGAGCTCCAAATGAAAATGAACGTAGGTACTACTTACAATGAGTTTGTGGGTCATTTTTTTGTGCAATTTTGTTCCTTGACTTATTTATTTGAGATCGCATTATTACAATTACTTAATTTTTACCCGACTGCCAAAGAGGGTAATGTTTTTCGAGTGTATGTAAGTATGTATGTCTGTTCCTTTGTGACCTCCTGTAGCCTAAACGGCTTGATGGATTTTGATGTATGAGGTATCGTTAGATTTGTCTTGATTACGGGAGTGTCATAGGATACATTTTATCCTAAAAGTCCCACGGGATAAAGACATAATTACTCTTTTTTTAGTGTGCAGTCGGGTATTTTGTTTTTTTAATAATAATTACTTGTTTAAGTAACTAATTAATTGATCTCTATTTTAAACCACTAAAATGTTGTTTGTAAAAATTTCAGATTATAAAAATTGGCTTCTTATAAAATAGTCTAGGTATATATATAAAAATATTCCAACATTTCTCAGTTTTAAGTATTCTATACATTATAGGTATATTTTATTTATTATTTATTTTAATTGTACAGAAAACCGGCTTAAACAGATAGTCGGTAAGTATCGGGCTGTTCAGTGTTATAAAATATTGATAACAAAATAAGTAGATGCATAAAGTCAACTTATTAAAAAGTGCACCAGTCACATGAGTCAGCGAGCTGCCGGAGAGCACTACACAACTTGGGTGCATTTTAATATGGATATTGATGCGCCTTTGAAGTTTGTACTTAGTTTATTAAAGGGATAGACTACATAGTAGATGAACGAAATACGCTATCGAGACATACCTAAGTGATTGTACTTCGCTATATTTCAAATTCTATTCCAGCTTAATCCTTTTAGTAATATAAACGTGACAGATAGAGTTATATTTGTACTCTTTATTAAATAGATCCAAAGATCCCCAAGGCTCATGTGGTCATAGATTTAATTTTAAACATATTTTTATTCAACTATGCTACATAAAGTAACACTTTTCCATTGCAATGGTATTACAAAACACTCATTTAGGTACCTACCAAAGGTTCTGAAGGAAGTTTCTACCGAGAAATAGGCAATAAAAAGGCAGCTATAACAATCTTATCTTTGAGCACGGTGTTATTTTTTAAATGAATTTAAATTTAAATAAATGTTACTTATAACACTTTACCGTGAATGATTTTTATGTGCTTATACCCGACCGGTATTTGTGGAGGCCAATGTTCAGCAGTGGACGTCTTACGGCTGACACGACGACGACGACGACGAAACACATAGATATATACCTAACAAATTTTATCGTCAATTTGATGGCCTTTCGTTGCATTGGCTTTTTTAACTCTTTTGAATACATTAAATAATAATATATCATTAGAAGGAACACAAAATAAACTAAGACTAAAAGAATTATTCTTTTAGTCTATGAAGATAAAGTTTAGAAATGCAGTTTAACCAGTTAACCAGACTGGGCTGATTTGTTATTTTTGGGTTTACGTACTTAACAAAGTGATGGAAATGTTATAACTTACTTGTAAGACTTTGTTGCGAGTCAGTTTCTCGTTGTTAAAGTGATACTTTGGGAATGTAAAAACTGCCCTTTATTTAGTGGTAAACGAGTATTTCAACACTAAAAGGGATTAAAATCCTTAGGCTATAAATACTATATAATTACTATAATATAATTACCACAGTTAGGCATAGACCACAGGAAAATGAGCACTTAAAAATAAACTTTAGATATAAAATTTAAATGCAAAAGGACTAACGAAAGGGATTAATAAGCACGTTGCAACATTGTTTAGTAATTCTATCTACGGTATTTTGACTTCAGCATATTTTACTTCTGATAGGTAGATATTAATACATTTACAACAATTCCACTTGATGGTTTAGAAGATTATACTTATACTTTAAAATCGGTGCAGTAGTTCTGGGACTACCTATGGTGGTAGGTAACATATGTCCAAAAATAGACTGCCTTAATAATAACCTTTCCTTATGGTTTTGTAGTGGGGTTAAAAAATCCCAGATTGTAGATATGTAGCCAAATACAACTCTCGGCAAGCATTCATCCCTCTTGGGAAATTTATGGGAGTTTTTTTTTGCTTTTTCGTAAAAATATTACCTTTAGGATGCGTTAAGAAAAAATTAACAAGGAAAGCTAGGGAAGTATGTCCTCCAAAAATGTGTTACAAAAATATTTTGTCAAACTAAAACAAAACTTTATTAGATAAAATAATCGCATTCTGTGAAGAAAAATTAAAACGACAAAATCATCAGAAAATTTCTTAAACTACATACATAAAATTTAATCGTATTAATTCAGAAAGTCATGCCTAAAATAATTATGAATTGGAAAAGTATCATTTGTTCTGTTGTAAATTTTGTCAAGATCAAATGTAAGGTTCCATTTGAATTTTTTTTTTGATTGAACAACTAGGTACCTGTATACCTACAACCAAAGTTAAGTTTTATATAGACTCAAACGAGAAGCCCTCAACAGTCATTATATTATATGAATGTTACGTTTACACAAAGATTGAGACTTTGTCTTCAACCTGAATGACGTACAAATAAAGAAAATAATGACGATTGTGACGGCTCTCGTTGGATGTAATTAAAAGCCGCACAAAGAGTCTTGCTATATTTTATTTACGGTATAATTCGAGTGCTATCTGGCTATGTATTATGTACTAGAGGGGGGAGGGGGTAGATAAGGAAGGGGGGAGCAATTAGTGGGCGGGAGGCTTTAATGAGAACCGCCTATCTGGCCTCTACATAGTGTACTCATTAAAATATGGCTAAATACAGCGCGGCGGTAGCAATGGGTTCGGTAGGTACTGTGCACGACATTACTCGTATATAGGCCTTATATACGACGAGGGCATTCTCCTTCAGAGTGCTTTAAGCATGTAATGACAAGTCGTCCGTATGTTGTTATGTTATTGAACTGCTCAAGTTGTTTTTTTTTTACTAGAATGTTACGTAAGGTGCAACAAACAGACAATTTTAGAGACATGTGCCTTTTCTTTTTTTTATGGATCATAAAACAGAATTAACAAGATAGGTACATAATGATGTGAAAGAT
>JADANM010005719.1:8500485-8513720 GCA_026213755.1 Eurema hecabe
ATCATAAAACAGAATTAACAAGATAGGTACATAATGATGTGAAAGATATTGCCTTAAATTATTTCTTGAAGTGCTTTTTCTGAAAGATGGACGGCAACAAATTCGAGGGAACACTCTCAATTGCTTGAGACTTACCTATTAGATATTGCACTCAAATAATCGTTTTTTATGTAAAAAGTATTGAGAATATAAAATGGAACCCTAGCTGGAAGCCGCGGGTTCATCAAAAGCTGCAAATTAAAATAACAGACTTATTTATATCGACACGGCGCAAGCTTTCATTATTATTTTTATATAAAAAACAATTTACAGAAAATTTCAAATAGAAGTTCACTTTTAAATATAAACATTGATTATGAGAAAGAAAGAATAATTAAGCATATAACAGATAACAAGTACCTAACAGGATGAACAAATACGCTAGGATCATATTCTGAAGGTATGTAATAAGTTCTGTCTGTAGGTTGGTTGCCGAGTCGGTCGGTTTTGGCTAAGCCCTCCTCATCCACAGAAGCGGTTTTGGTTGGCATAACAAATAAATCCAAATTCATACTCATAGATATAATCAATAGAAAGAAATTGTTGATTGTTTTATTAAGTTTTTAGGATATAAACCCCTTTGATATATCCTATAAACTTAATATTCGTATAATCCGTAAATTTTATTTAAGAAATACGCCAAAATATTTCACTTAAAAAAAATTCATTTTAAATGACAATATCTAAATCGTTTTTTTAATGAACTTGTAATATCAAAGAAACAAATATAAATATTTGTGGGGCTACTGTTTTGCTGTCTGTACAGTGAAGGCGTTAGGCTTTTGTTTGCACGTAGTCAGTGAGTGAGTGAGTGAGTGAATGCGTCCCTCCTAATGACTGCAGGACATATGTACCATCATTTCTCGCTGTGGAGGCATCGCGCCAATGTAGTTACGTCATTATATATCATTATATACAACTATCTCACCGGATGTTTTCTGGGTTTATAAATGTTGTCTTTTAGGATTCGTTTTTTTATTATATAAATTGTTACAAAACCATTATTTTAAATATAAATCATATGGTGTGTGTAAATAAAACAACTACAAATTTATAGAAATAGGTATAGATAGTAATTTTGGAGCTAGAAAATTTTCAACCAAATTTTTGTAAGTAGGTAAATAAACAAGTTTCCAGAGATTTTTTTAAGCTACATTGCATAAGCCCAAATAATATATATTTAGTTGTATATAACTTAAGAATATAAAGATGAGTTTAGTATCACAAAGTTGCGTTTAAGTAATGAAATTTTTTGTTACAAAACTTGGTAAGAAGAAGGCGAGTTAAGAAACGTCCTCCATCAGAGGAGGAACGATCCTCGCAAATGTCGTTAGCAATTTCGCGTCGATCTTTGGCGGAAACTCGTTTAGCTTCAATATAATTAGAGGAATCACTGCGCCATTTTCCTGTACATTAAGTTATTTTATAAATCGCCGGGAAATTTAGGTCCGTTTAAGAGAATTGTGACTTATGTAGAGGGAATACGGTGCTGTTTGCATTGATATGAGTGCGTGCTTAGTGAAGGATAATAAAATAATGCTGCTCGTTCGATGGGAAATCGTTTCGACGAAAATCTTTCTCTTATATCGTTTATGATTCAATCAATATTTGGCATTGTACATTTGTTTAGTTGAAACGAAGCTATGGTTATTATTATTGATGTTACAATATTAAGTGACTGATAAAATTTCCAAGAAACTAATAACGACGATTGAAGTAAGTAGACTACTTGTACATTCATTATGGGCATCTGGTTACACATGGCAATTCGTTTGGATAGGTAAGTTGTACTCCCACTCCGGAGGCCTTCTTTCTTCTTTCTTGATACTGTTCTTAATTCCACTTGGTCATAAAACATTTCCTTTCTTTTATAAATGTAGCATATTGATGCGACTCATAAAAAAGACTGTCACAATACGTGTAAAGTTCACAAGTTAATTGTCTCAGCTTTAAATAGTTCCCAAGTAAAAAACGTACCTTTATTGACTACTTAACAAAACTTATCGAAACAAAGATACACTCACACATGCGCATTGCTATTTTATAAATGTACATAGGTACAATTTTCCTTAGCCAATAGTTACAAGACCCCTCATCAGCACTACCACCTCAAGCAGCCCCAGATAACGCAATAAGTTCTGGCGCCCTCGGCCGCTGCCCCTCCTCATTTTCCAATCAGCTCAGAACACTGTTATATCATTACCGGTGTCCAGCGAACATTTTCTCTCTTCTCGTGCCTGAAAGTTGTTCGCCAATTATTCATGTTATAAGTACATTTAATACATTACGTATTTTAGGTTATGTTATTATGTGGGTGTAGGCAATTCGACGATCTTAATGAATTATGATAAATTGCTTTATCAGTACCTAGGTATTATTCATAAGTGTCCAAAAAACATACAAAATTGTTAACAAATAACATCAATGGAATTGGATTACAAATAGTACAGTAACTGTGACTAATGCTACTGTGGCTAATGACTATCGCGTAACTAAATGCGAAAACATTTTAAATGGTCCCCTTAAGATTTATTTTTGTTTGCAATCGATGTTATTGTGACTGTTTGTTTTCCGAAGAAATAAAAATAAAAAAAAAATAAATAAATAAAAATAAAATAAAACTGTATTTGTAAACAGATAATATTATTGTGGATGAGATCTTGTAGAAAGTATTTAATCGGTCGTTAAAAAAGTTCAGTGACAACGTCTAATAATTCGATTAAAGCCACGTAAAGAAATGTTCGCTAGTTAAAATTATCAAACGTATTTCTTAATTTCGTATTATTATTATTATTACTTTGTATTTTAATTTATTGTTACTTGTTTTAAGTAGTATTTAATAATTACCATTACATTATTGAAGACCCATTTATTCGTTCTTATTGCAGATTCACTAATATAATATGTTATTACTAATAGTTATTTTACTTAACACTTAAATCTCCTGTGACTACCAACACATGAAAAGATAAGAACCTATTTATAGAAAGCAAATAACTGAAAAGGAAAAGTAAGTCTTCAGAATTTTCCCTAAATTTATGAGTCTATTCACGCGGAAAATCCCAAACAGAATAACGAATATAACATGAATAAATCCAAATGTATTTGTATGTAATATTTATGCAATTTACATAAGAAATGCAGTGGGTTTTATACAATTTGTAGCCCGGGGCGGGCTCTCCCGGGCCGCCTTCGCGACTGAATCGCGCGTAATTTCTTTCATCGCATCCAATTTAATTTTAAACTTATTCAAAGAACGTCTCCCTCACAATGCTTTATTAGAGGTTTAGCAATTCGCAATATTGAATAACGCCGCTCTGAAATGCACGCTTAGCTATTTCTTCCTTATGTACTTACGGACGAAAAATTGTCGAGCTCACACAATTGGAACGATTGCGAATGCTTTATTTTTGATTGAGTTTTAAGAGATGTACGAGTATAGTGTAAATAAATATAGGAGTTTTTGTAAAATATGCCTAAAATTGAATAGTACGGGATCCCTGGTACATTTTCCCAACTGATTACTATCAAGCTAATTTTTGGTGAGTAGCTTTATTTTGATGAGACGCCCAATAATATCTTATGCCAAACTCTTGATTGTGGTAGCTAACAGAGGTAGCAAGGATAAAATATGTCGATTTGGTGATTTAAAAATATTTATTACTAACTGATTTTTCTTGTCTTATATCTCAAGATAATTATCTAAATTACTTGAAAAAATATTTGTCCTACAAAATCTATGGTTTGATCAAGTTTGTCCCCTCTTTCCAACATGTATCGATAACGAGGTCATCGTAAATTATTACTAACCAGCTGATTTTTATTTTTTACTTAGTTAATTATTAGTATTATTTAACAAACATATTGTCCTACAAATTTCTTGGTACGTTTTTCCGGTCCTACGCTGAAAAGATGTAGTACAAATCCCTTACGTAAAAATGATTACTATCAAGTTGAATCTTTGGGAATAGCTTCGTTTCGATGAGTCGCCCAACAATTTCCCATGCGAAAATTTTCAATTGTGGTAGCTAACAGAGATAGCAATGAATAAATATGTCGAATTAATTATTTTCAAAAATTTAATTTTTATTATTTTTTTTTGTTAAATCTCAAGATAATGATCTAAATTAACGGAAGAAATATTTGTCCCACAAAATCTATGGATGGATTAAGGGTCCTCCTCTTCCCAACATGTATCAATGATGAGGTCATCGTAAATTATTACTAACCAGTTGCCTTTTATTTTGGTACTAACTTAATATTTGTATTATTTAACAAACATATTGTCCTACAAATTTCGTGGTACGTTATACCGGTCCTACGCTTGAAAGATGCAGTACATGGTACATCCTACAATACACATATTTTTGTCGGACTAGTGATACCTACCTGTTTTCTTGTAGGACGTTAATTCATTTGGGCAAAGAACACACTAACCTATAATGAAATAGTTTTGTCCTACAGTTAGTAATGACAAAAATGGGTCTCGTGGTATTAACAATGTCTGAGCGTAGGACCGGAAAAACGTACCACGAAATTTGTAGGACAATATGTTTGTTAAATAATTCTAATAATTAACTAAGTAAAACATAAAAATCAGCTTGTTAGTAATGATTTACGATGACCTCGTAATCGATACATGTTGGAAAGAGGGGACAAACTTGATCAAACCATAGATTTTGTAGGACAAATATTTTTTCAAGCAATTTAGATAATTATCTTGAGATATAACTCAAGAAAAATCAGTTAGTAATAAATATTTTTTAATCACCAAATCGACATATTTTATCCTTGCTACCTCTGTTAGCTACCACAATCGAGAGTTTGGTATAGGAAATTATTGGGCGTCTCATCAAAATAAAGCTACTCACCAAAAATTAGCTTGATAGTAATCAGTTGGGAAAATGTACCAGGGATCCCGGACTAGAAAGGCTTGTAGGTATCCTTTAAGTTCGCCCAATGACATGATATTATAGTATTATAATACCTTTACGAATCTGATTATGCAAGACTTATTTGCGACTGTTTTAATTTTTCTTTCATTTCTTGAAAAAGGCAAACAGTAGCAGTATAAAGTAAGGAATACAGGATGAAATTAAGGAAATCAGATCGCAAATATAATCTAACTCTAATATGTATAGCATGAAATGCAACAATATCTTTGACACGAGTCGACACTGCACTCCACTCTCTAGCGAGATCGCCTCAATCCTTCTTGACGGATTACCTCAACCATCCTATAATTGTAAATACTTTAAGCCATTGTATATGTATTTTAATATAGGTATAAAATATTGAAACTGTGTCGTAGCAAGAAAATGTAACCATTAGGACAAAGACTTGGACAAATAATATATATAATATGAATTGATTCACAATATAGAATGTTGATATCGCTATATGATATGTTTAACGCGACATTGCCTCCTACATAGGAGTTAGCGAGTTTGCAGTACATTGCGCGGCGAGCACATAGCGTCATCGTGCATTCTCAAATAACGGCGCAGTGAGTGCATTATTCCCGGCTTGTATGCTCCATGTAGCACATGGCGGGTTGATTACGACGCTCGTTATAACACGACGCACCGACACCTCGCTCGTGAGATCAGCGGACCTTTATATTATATGACTTTATTACATAGTATAAAACAAAGCTTTCTCTGTCCCTCAATCGCTGTGTATGCTTAAATCTTCAAAACGAAACCGGTTCTAATGCGTTTTTTAAAATAGACACAGCGATTCAAACAAAGGTTTATAAGTATAGGTACCTTAAATACCTTAACCATAAAGGTTTATAAGGCGGGTCGACAGATTTTTAAAAAGATAGAGCTCAGTAAATAAAATAGTCTATTTATGTGAGTTTAGTGTCTAAATTACAGTTAATTTTGAATTGTCTTTGCATTAGTATATAGCTTCGTTAACGGTGTCAGGTTTCGTTGGGCTATACATTGTTAAATTAATAAACTCTCCATGTTTTAGGTAAATACTGTTGTATGGTCATTTAATATGTAAGTAAATATATTACAAACATACAATTGCTCGCTCCCCGCTGCGCGCAGGTCCGCGCCCCGGGCCGCTCCGCATTACTTGATAGTGCATTTGATATATTTTTACATTTGCGAACAAAACGCTCATTACGAGATGCATGTGCTAACGAACGAGACTTCCGACTGACTATATAGC
Source organism: Eurema hecabe (assembly GCA_026213755.1). Lineage (NCBI taxonomy): Eukaryota > Metazoa > Arthropoda > Insecta > Lepidoptera > Pieridae > Terias > Terias hecabe. The sequence goes on from JADANM010005719.1 coordinate 8,506,708, forward strand.
TTAGACTAAGAGCTCGTCGCTTGGCATTCTCAATTATTTATATATTATATTTTATTAAAATAAAAATCTTATTTTTTATTAGTGTAAAGGTACATATCTTTAAAGTAATAAAAATAATATGGTCCTTATCTGTTATTTTGGTATCTAAAATAGTGAGTGAAAGTGACAAATTTCACTCATATCAATTGCTTGACTTTTATTTAGGTAAATGACATTTCTCGAGTAATTTTTATAGATTATCTAATATCTCTAGCACAGTACCTAATCTGTCACCGTGTGTCATTTAACTGTTTATTTTGTTATTATTATCTTATTTATTCACAAGTAGCGGTCCACTGTAACTAAATTAAATAATAAACTATCTACTAATAAAATTGTATGTGGGGTGACAGAAGTGAATGGAAAAAGTTGGAAGAGGCCTTTGTCCACCGATACATAGATGCGGTTATGGATGTTAGCTAAAATTGATTTTTGAATATATGTGTTAATGTAAACGTTTATGTAGTTGCCTACAGCTCAGGACTGTCGGCCGCGCCCGCGCCGCGCCGCGTCGTCAAATGGCCGGGTACATAGCGCTTTGTTTACTAACGACACAGATCCGCCCAGTAACGAGCTGTAATGCCTCCCTCGCCGCTCAGCGCTCACCGCTCACCGCTCACCGCTCACTGCTCACTGCTCGCTGTAATCACCGAGAGTGCCACCACCACCCCACCCCTACCTGCCCTTCATTGTGACCTGGTAATGATCTATGATTCGTAGAACAGTGGCTGCGCTATGTAACTGAAATTCAGCCTCCGTCGAATTCTGAACGCCTAGTACATAAGCGTCGATCTGTATACGAAGGGAAAAAATAACTTCGTTAATAACTAGAATTTAAATGTTGATTTGTGTACCCAATAGATTTATCATGGCTTATTATTATAATGTATGAAAAATATTGCGGATTATATTATCGAAAGAAGCTGTAGCAACTGCACTCTTACCACGTCCTTAAAGGTCCTTTTATTGTAGTATGTTTGAACTTTCATTTGTGAAAGATAACCTGGTAGGTACATTCGGCTCCGGACTTTGGCTACTAGTACCTACAGAATTAAAATGACACATGTATTCCGTCAATACTAGAGCTTGGTGAAGTGAGGATAAAAAGCAATGAATATGGTAATTGTCTACACACTCACACGACACAACTGTGGCGCCCCGCCTTATAGGTACCTGGCACTTCGCAATTATTGCAATAGCCCTTTCGATATGTTTACTTTTAAAATGGCGTAGGTACTTCATTTGTTATGAAGATTGTGCGAAGAACTAATGTTCATATAGTGCGATAGGTACCTACATAATCGGTAAAACAAATTTATTTATAACAACGGTTTGTTATAAATAAATTTGTTTTGAATGAAACTTTATTGAATTATAACCTAGTAATAAACACGTATATAGCTTATATCGTCACAGTCTTACAAAAAATATGAGTTACTGACTAGCGTTCGATGATAATTCATCTGAGTCAAGCTATGGTCTAAGTGTAACCACCATGCACACGAATAGCAAGGAAGCTATTTGCTCTTCCCGAAGATCCCAACTAGGGAACTAAGACTTAGGCAGCAATAATTGATCTATCAATTTGGTTTTGAAGTATAAACATTACCCAGAGATACAACAAATGAATTGGACAGTTGTGTGTATACTTTACATACCAATACCTAATCTATACTAATATAATATTATATAGAAGTAAAGTTTGTATGTTTCTTAAATTGTAAGGGGTAATCCCGAATCTACTGAACCGATTTTAAAAATGTTTTCACCAATAGAAAGCCACATTATTGCTGAGTGTCATAGGCTATATAAAAATGATTGTTAATATTATGTCCAACGAAGTGGGCACGGGTCAGCTAGTAATTTATATAATCATAAACATATTTAGCCGCACTCCACAGACCGTGTTTTCCTTTTCAATATCAAATAAAAATTTTCACATCAAACACGAGCACATAACATTTTGAGAAAAAAAAAACATTGCTTAGGATATAAAATAATTCAAATAATAATGACATCAATGAAAGGTAAATCACAACATTAAACCAATAGGTGCGGAGCTCGAGTATTGGATTCAGAGCCAGATGGAATTACAAATAATATATAAAACGGAATATCAAAGGCCACCACGGAGCGGCACCTCGCCATAATGACGATGTCCAATTTCAAAGGTTTTTCTCAAACACTTCGTTAGCGGGCTCCAAGAAAATAATATGGAAATTCAGAGCTCACTGGTATCACAATCCCGGGGCACTAAACATCGGATAATATTCTGAAAATGACATGAAAACGAGGGATTTCGGGATGGTGTTACTTTACAGGCATTTTTATAGGAAAGCTATGTACGCGTTAATATCTATCGACAATTCATTCTTTGTTATGATAAACTTTGTTTTATTTAGTTTTGATCTGAAAGGTCTATTACTACCAATTGTTTTATAACTAAATAAAAAAAAACCATTTGATTCTATAGGGTGTACAATTGTTGTCTTGTTTAATATTACTTACTTTAATTAATTATTTTTCTTTGGTTTCCTAATTATAAATACGATTAAAGCCAATATAAGATTCCTAAGCATATTCCGATGTTCACATTTTGATCAAATCGACAATAGACACTACGCCATCGCACACATCTGTCACTGAAAATAATTAAAATTGAATAAAATACTAAAATCAAATAGCATATGACTGTGTTCCAATTTCAAACAGTTAATACCCTCACGGGCCACGTCTTAGAAGATTGGAGAGGTATTTGTCAACCGAGGGAGGCCCGCGGCGCCCTCCGCCAGCCTCTCGTGAGGTCCCTACAAGCACTTTGTTAGCGAGTAGCGACGCTCGCACTTGCCTTGAAACAGTTGCAAGCAGGCTACCTATCGTACCCAAATATATTAAATGACGAATCTTGTGCTATATCATACAAAGTATAAGTCTCATAATTAGTTAGGTATTACTTACCTATAGGTTGAATATTTAATGTTATACTTATAATGTTTTAAACATATAAATTGATTCAACTACACTTCGATAAACCAATTCGTACTGATTTTTATAAATCTAGACTATAGTTATATAGTATACAGACTATAGTTATATAAGGATTGTTAACCAACATAATAAACATTATACCTAGATATCGTGTTTCTAAAAAAGAAAAATAATCAATAGCAAAATGTCTTTTTATGCCAAATCGCTTTACTTCTGGGTACTCATGTTTTGACAGTCACTATAGATATTATTGACGTCAAAATAGCACTGTAACTCAATGACGACATCACGAGTGTAGCCAACAGAAATCTCTTAACAATATTAAATTCGAATAACATGATAACAATGATTGTGGCAATCGCTATCCAATTTCTTAATGTCCGCTCGAGATGTCCATTCACTGCGCTGCTCCGAGATTTCATCTAAAGTGGATTAAGTCGACGCAAAAAGATCTCCTTTGTTACGACAACATTTGTGTCCATTTTGTCAAACAATGGCGTCCGGTTGCACGCATTTGACAGACACACACACACACATACACATTCTGTATAGTTTATGTAGTCTGTGGTTGTAAATTTATAGTTTTTACTTTGCGATAGGTTAGCATTTATAATATAATAAATAGATCGCTTTTCAATACAATTCAATATGATCTTAGTTTTTTATCCTTATAGTGAGAAGGTACTCCCACGGTTACTCGAACGTTTTAAATTCAGGGCAATAATAATAAGTAAACAATATTAAAATATAAAACCTACTATAATATTGATTATATTATAACCAATATGTTTAATTTGTTATTTAAGTTTAATTGTTTTTATATTATTTGCGACTCACCCACAGTAAAACCACTAAACTGGTTTTATGGGAAATTGTTCTGGAATATAAGATTGAATTAGAAATAATAAATAAAAATAAAAATAATAAAAAACAATAAACAATAACTCAACAGTAGGTAAAGGAAAATCATAAGTCTACACGTTACAAATAAATCGATACATTTATATAAGTATTTGAAGTTAACGCGTTTCAGGATCGATTGGATAGAAATACATTCATTTCCAGTGGTGTAGGTACGTATTTAGTAGTTTAACAGCTGGCTGAAAATATAAGTCTATCGATCCAGTTAAAGTGAAAATTATACGCATTACTGAGTTTAACCTAAATACTGATTCTTTCCGAGTAATTTAACAGCAGTATGGTTGAGTACATAAGTAGACGACGCCGGAGCGCGAGCCAGTGGAGCGCGCGGACAATGGGGAAATTAATTTTCTTAAAGTTTAATTATTTGATTGTGTGCGCGATTTGGAGCGAGGGCACCGTAGCTTCCGCCATTGTGTTCCGTCAATTGCCTCTGAAATGAGACGTGTACTCATAGAATGGAAAATTGCATACGTAGCTATAACACATTCATAACAGGATTCAAATACTTATATATAACAAGGTAGTTATAGTGCCAATTATAGTCAGACTTGGTTTTAAATCCAATTTATAGCTTATGTTGTAACATGTATAATCTCCATTCTCCACTTGAACTAACCACTATGCGCTTTTCTTTCTACTATGTTACTAAAACCACATAGAAATCGAAAGCGTGGTTTAAATATCTAGGCAACTATGTTGCGTATGTATATATTGTGTATTCTACATAACATGTTTAAAATATAATGTATTAGCGGCATTAAATCTGCCCAAAGTAATGTTATATATCTTGATTGAACGAAGCCAAAAATACTTGGTACAATTAGCATCATTTTGAGCATTAACTGTGTCGTTTTGCTACGTAATCGAGTGATGAAATAACAGGCACGTGGGATGAATGTTTCGACAGCGATTCGTTAAGTGAGAGGCGACGTGAGGTCGCTGCGGTGTGTGCCTGTCTACTGAGTGCGGAGTGCGGAGTGCTGTCAGTGAGGGACCGACCTAATGGCTCGTCGTCGCGACGGAGCTACGAAACTCAGGATCGCTCTAATAAACGGATGAGAATTCTACAGGAAAACTTATTTAATATTGGGAGTTAATAGAGATAGCAAACAATTGGAGACAAAATTATAAGCCCCCCATTAGCTGAAAAATTAGATTTTACAGTCCTATATAGGACACTAGACATGCACCTCGTTTTTACTCGTGTAGTAAAATTTTTCCGGGGAAAAACCAGGATATAAAGTATCCTATGTGTTAATCCTGGGTCTGGTCTATCTGCATGTCAATTTCAGCCGAATATATTTAGTATTTTTTGGGAGAAAGACTAACAAACATCTATACATACTCACAAACTTTCACATTTTAAATTTATAATATAAGTATCTATATATGTATAGTGTCATTATACAATATACATATATGTTAGTAAGATAAATTGATTTTCGTTAATTCCAAGAAAATGTCCACGGCCCATCTGGTTGAAGCTATTCTCTTCTTGTTACATGTAAAGCATATTTTAATGTGAGTCAGTTTGCCAATCACCGCTACGTTCAAAAAGTATAGTAATTGAATAAAAATACAGTAAAATTTAAATAAGTTTTTCGTCAAAAAAATAATTTCTTCATTCTGCAGCAAATATGCATTAGTACGCTTTGCTGGTATCATCTAATCGGCTGATTTCGTACTAATGCGCTTGTGAGATTAGTATCAATATAATACGCTAAAAATCTATCACGCTCTATATACCAACTAAATTTCAGGTATTTTCTTCCACGTGACTTACATTTCCATTAAAATAGTTGATAATGTTCGTAGCTCGTTGTAGGAAGCGCGTGGAGTACTCACTCACTCACTCACATCCGACGATTTACGATTTCCTAAAGAGTGTTCGCTGGAGGGCCCTCCACCTAACCGGCCCCGAGTCCCGCTGGAGAGGTCGCTCGTCGCCGTTCAACGAATTCTTCCTAATAGTTTATCTGAAGACATCCCATTTATCTATTACGTGATTCTCGTTCAACTTACGACTGTTACTATAGTATGGTCTATATGCTTTTAAAATAATTGACGTCTTCAATCCTTATGATGCGATTAAACATAATTAACGTATAATAAAGTTATAAAAAGCGTTTTTTTTCTTGAAGTTTAAGATATAAAGCTTGTCTTATTGACTTATATACTCATTCACATGTCAAGACTTTCATATGAAGCGAATACTAAGTATGAAAAATATTGTAATCAGTATTTCACTTTAGTGTCGTTGAATAAAAAAAGATTATAAAAAACGGGACCTAAAGTTATGACTTAATGAATATCTACTACTCAATGTTAAGTTTCGAATATTCTACCTCTCGACAGCTAAATCTAAAAAGAGTTTTTTATATAATCTAGGTATGTGTATAGTTTTGCCCACATATCACAAAAAATAGTAATTGAAACAGTCTTTTATGACAAGGAATATAACCACACTCGTGCAGACTTGTAGCACTTGTACTTTCAATGTCTTCATTGTTCTCTAATAACTGAAAAACGCATTTAATAATTGACTGCTCCGTATCGATATTTGAGCAAGAACGAATTTCCTACCCACCTGACAGATGTCATTCTTTTTTCGAATACCCGCCAATAACATTGCTTATGATAGTGCACAGATAATTAAAAAATATTTAAAACCGTGAACTAAGATAATTTATCTGTTTTTATTTCATGTTCTGTGAAGCAGGTCATCGCCTAGCGTCTTCTACATTAGTGTACTCAGCTCTTCCTGAAAACGCGATATATACCTTCTTACATTAAAAACAATATTTAAAATAAATTTGCTTCCCAAAAAGTAATAGGCATTTTCATTTAGTATATAGAAATGATTTAATAGTTATTTTATAATTTAGAAGTCGGTACCAAGTAAATGCTACAACAATCTATACAATATCGATTTAACTAAAAAAACACTTATTGTTTTTGGAGACATCTTCTTTCCAACAAAAAAAGAATCATCAAAATCTGGTCATAAACGACGAAGTTATCGGTGAACATACATAAAAAAAATTATACATACAGACGAATTG
>JADANM010005719.1:8515214-8541147 GCA_026213755.1 Eurema hecabe
CGCCATTTTGTCCTCCACACAACCCAAGTTATCCAATTTGTTAATAAATAAATGGAAGGTTACCCCAAGACGGGCCGGGCCCCGCGTTTAACTTAATAACTACATTGATTGGCAATTTGGGCCTTCGCCCCTCGCCCCTCGCCCCGTACCCGCACCCCGCCAGCGCCCTACGAACGATTTCAAATGATTTTTCCATTTTGCTAACACACAAATTCGTTGATCCAATTAGTTCCGCGCCGCTGGATCCGACTCGGCGTGTAGGCACCTACGCGTGTTCGTCATTTGACTGTATTTTATTGCATTTATTTGTGCGTAGCTGCGTATTTCATAAAATTGCTTATCAAATACGTAAGTTGCTGGAATTAGAGGATATTTCGCATGAAAGCATGAATCATATTCGTTCATGTGGTATTTCGGAGTTGAAATAAATTGGTGAGGTTAAAACATATACGCGCAAAAATACCAGCTAGGTAGGTATATAAGAACAGCCACCAACATAAGTTCCTTTGTGTGCTCATGTCACTTTTAAAAATATTGTTAGCACTATTGTTCTCTAACACCTACATTACATATTTCAAAGCAGAAAGTAATAAAAAACAGCAGTTAAGCCAAAAGCAGCTGCTTATTCTCTAATTATGTTGTGTGGCACAATGCCTGTCAAGCCGTCACTTAGCAAATTATTCTTATCAGCCGCGCCTATGTAAATACGAGGGCGGGTCTGTTTGTGCGTCCCCCGGGCACGTCGAAACACGTAAACAGGCGGCGATCGCGCGATAAACTTTGTGTCCAATTGTTGTTATTTTATAATGCTGGTAAATGTAATTCGATGAGTTTCTGTGGAGGTCTGTAAATGTCAATTATATTTTTATAGGGGCGTTTTATCGCGATCGGTGTAAAGTTTGTGTTGTTTGAAAGCTGTTATTAATAATAAGGTCTCATGTTAATCTGATTCATTGATGAAGACTCACTTCCTGGAGTCTTCACCGGCCTCACACTTCACTTCACTTCACTTAACTTCAGCCTCTGATGATCAATAGGTACTCATGATCCATTTCCCGGAGTCAAATGAGCATTTCCCGACTATAAGAATTATCTATAGGTATCTAATCACCTGAACCGGATTTGTAAATTAATTTTCTAGTAGGAAGTCACATTATTTATGACTATCATATTTTTGGTACTTATAAGTTGATAAATATGAAATGTAAATATTGCTAAAAACCTTAATTTTAAATCTGTTACTTCATGCTATTTTATATGCTTTTGACATGGTCTTAGTTTATTATATAATCTCAGATATCTAGTTTTTAAAGCTGGCAAGGTATTTGATACAAAGCGACCCACGAGCTGAGTTGCTCGGCATAATATACTTATGTACCTACATAGCCTTGTGTATATTACATTATTATTTTCAAAAACTGTACCTTCTACCACAGTACGATATTGGACAATATTATGATTATTGTATTATTATGTTGCATTGTAAATTATGATGGAACAAATAAACACAATGCAGTATACAATAGACTGGCTAGGGCAACGCCATAGTCACGTCAGGCAAGAGGTTACGACAAAATATATATATAATGGACTAATACATAGGAAGCATAATAGGCAAGTTGGTATGCAGAACACATCTGTCCGTCTGTCCTTAATACAATGATTGAATTACCCAACAAAGCCCGTCACGGCGACACCCCTTCGAGCTCACAACATCATCTGCTTTCACAATACGTGACACTTACATACCTACCTACCCTTCAAGTCCCGAATTATAATATCAGTTTTGTTTACGAAGTACCTTTATAGAGATCTGCTAAGCTATTGTCGGTGATGTTTTTAATATTCGTACGTATAATTCAATGATGTTGTCAATTTGAAGGCGTGCTAGGGGCTATGTTAGAGAGAGCTTTTATCAGTATGAAACAACAAAGGTTTTTATTTCAGTTTTAATATATCTACTTTCTATGAAATACATAATACTTATATTGACGGATATTAAAAGTTAGTCGTGATACAGTTTATTGTAGGTGACGTAGGTAGGTATGTTACCTAACTAAACCATCGTGATACAATGAATTGGCACATCTAGTCCTTATTAATTGTATAATATGTCATATTATATAAATGTAAAATTAAAAATCACGAAAAACAGTAAGTAACAACAGTTAGTCAGAAAAACAGTAGATTAATTAAAGGGGAAACTTGTGAGACCAGGGTGCAATATTCTTCATTAAATTAATTAAATATAAAGCAAAAAGAAACATAAAATTGATATTATTGGTTGAAATGAAAGTAGGAGTACTCGATTGTTCAACAGTATTTTATAGATAGGTACATCATTTATAGTCACGTTGGACTGAGCTACGGAGCGCTACGACGCCTCTACGGCTCAAATTGGAAGTCGTATGTACAGATTCATTATAGTCTTCAATAAATGTTATATAATATTCTTTAGTACCTTTCAGTAAAAAATAAGCCTAATTCATACATTTTATCAATTACCATATATAGGTACCACGACATGTTTAATGTTTTGTATTAAAAAAATCTTTGAGATTTTTTGTAATAATAGTTTTGTTTTAGCTCACTAATAAAAGATAAATCGTGTGTTTATAGAAATGCAATGAGAATAAAGGATTTATAGTAATTCGATCTCGATCCTCCATCGATCTCGATCGATGGATGACAAAGCGCGGGAAGTCCGACCGGCGATGCGTCAATACGTCATACGTCAATACACACATGAGCTGTCAATACACTACACACCTCCACTTCGCTATCGGATTTCTAAACTGTTTTGGAGAGTTTTATCTGTATTCATCAGAAAAAAAAGATTTGTCTATCTTAATTACAAACTGGCAACAAAAAATGTCTAGTTATTTGTTAATGTTTTCTTAAATAATGATAATTTTTTTTTTCATGTCAAATTTAAATTTAAAAAGTTCAATAGTTGTAATGTTCTGTCCAGCAAACTGGGACGTCTGTTAACTGTCTTAAAAGACTCGAGTGGGCTTCAATGCAGACATGATACGTCTTAGATAACATCTTTGTTACAATCAGGCGAGACTGCGACATAATTATTCATTTATTGTGATAGCTTTTATTAACAGAAGCATGAAATGCTTTTCGAACCGGTGGAAAGTAGGTAGTCCATGCAGATTCAAAAAAGTATTAGGAGGGCAAACGAACAGGCATCTGAAAGAAAGTGGTCGTCGACACACCACAGCTCGTGGAGTGTTGCAGTTTTTGTGTGAGTTGCTGGCCTTTTAAAAAAAGTACCTACTTTTTTCATAAGAAAAAATGAACTTATAATAAACTTCCCCATAAAATAATAATAGACTCTATTATCTTAATTCAATTATTATGACCGTCAAAGCAGGTGTAGCCGGGAAGGTGTGAAAAGTGCAACTCATTTATCATTGTTATAGTTCTTGTAACAAAAGGCGAGGCATCTCAATGGGCTGTCGAAGTGACGCGTGTTATGTCAGCTCAATGGGATTAGCGTCTGGACAATGACCTTTTTGCAACTGTGTCTTCCGAGCGAGGACGATGTATGTTTTGACGTGTCAATGTTTTTATAGTAAACTATAGATTTGCGGACAGTTGATGGTTCCTTTGATGACGTCTTTTGTATTGTGATTGTAAATTCTATAATAGAGCGATTTATACATTTGATATACTGAGAGTTTTTTTATTGCTAGTCGGTGTTTTTGGATAAAATTTGAAACCAGGGTGACTTTCAGTAGGTAACAAATTATAGCCGACTTTAAAAGTTTGTGATAAGATATTGAAGATAAATATTATTTCTAATTTCTAAAACAAATATATAGGGTTTCCTTAAAAGTAAGCAGGCTCCAAACATTCCTTTTGAGACTGAGTCTTTAAAACTTTTGTTAAATTTTGGTTTTTTATCGGATAGTAAGATGTGGATCTGATGTTACATCTAATCAAGTGACGTAAACAATTTTTTACAAAGTTTTAAAAGCCATTTATTGTAGGATATATTGCGTAATCATTCAATTTACTTCAACGCCTACCTTACAAAACGGTTAAGTTCTTAACTAAATATTAAAATAAATATTTTTAAAAAGTATAAATCACCCTTGTAGGTCGTATGTAGTACATAAGTAGTTACTAGATCAAGACTAGTCTTATAAACACCGCATATCCGTCCTTTTTGTATAATATCTAAACTATGCAGGTCTATCTAATATTTATATTTAGTAGGTAGTAATATATTAGAGTGCAAGAGGGAAATAATAGAGGCCAGAGTACCAACCCCTCTATTTATTGTATACGAGGTACAAGCATATTTGCAATTAATCAAGATGTGCATCGGTTCCTCACCTGGTAGGTACCTATTGTCAGCATTTTCAGGGTCCGCGGCTACAATACGCACATATCTGCATTAAAACTTGCTGTCAAAGAAACCCATATTATATACCTACGCGAGGTCTTTAAAAAAAGTAATCAACAAATGAGGTCTGTAATCCTTTTAACAAGCGTTCGCATTTCGCCCCTGATCTGATTACCCGGCGCCATTTGTAAAATCACCCTTCTGGATTCTATTCGGTGGAGTCCAATATATTAAGGAAGAAATGTAGTTGAGAATAATTTGGATGGCACGGCGGGCTGTGATTGGCGCGTGTCGCGGTGACGTCACGCGACGGCCGACGCTCATTGGTCGCGGGAAAAAAGCGCTCTTTTGTGCACCGCGATTTATTCACCACTATTAGTTACGGTCGAGTGCGTCTGCTAGTGATGTGCCCCGAGCGCGATAGCTGCTTCCATCTGTACTTATATTAGTGAGACGTGAAATGGTGATGATTCAGGAAGATTTTAAATTTAGAATAATATCTTAAAAATGGAATGGCTAAATGAATTATTATTAGAAACATTTGTTTACGTTCACTTATTAATATGTAGCTAGATAATTTAGTGATAATATGCATGCCATAAAAATTGCGTCTTTTTTAAACTCTTTTACCAGATTTTAATCCCTTTTTAGAAGCTAAAACATATTTTATGTATAAATTTCTATGCTAAGAGTTAAATGTATTTAACAAAGATATACGTACGTGTTCTCAAGTGTACACGAAAGATAATAAAAACACTTTAGTTTTAATTAAATCGGTAAGTAAAAAAATATGCCAGTCCTATATTAGCATTTTTTTTTCTTTCAATCAATCAAAAATCAATTATATTTAAATATTACTACGGTGTAAAACTGCTAATAAAACTGATAATATTATAGTACAAAAATCGTATAACTCGTATTCCATATCGACAGCGCACACAGCACTAAACTTGTTTACTATTATCGAGGTATAATGGGACCAGTGGCAGTTGGCAGTTACGTCTCAATCATCCCACCTTGTACTTACGCGAGACCGAGACGCACATACCACCACCCTGCAGCCAGAGCGAGATGGACGACACATTCAGAATCATTGTGCTTCGGCGAAACTACCTTCTTTTATTGGAAATTTAACTTTATTTTTATAGAAATAAGGTGGAGTTTCGAATGTATAGTATGTGTTATTTCGCTTACAATTTAGCATGTATGTTTTCTTTAGATATGAATGCAAATAGTAATGGCGCATTTTTATTCGGAATGTTTATATAGAGGAGCGCTCGGGGCTCGGGGCGATATGAAAACTGGTAAATATGGGCGCCATTTTGTGGCGCGTACCGTCAGCAGAAGGGGTTTATTCCGCGGAGATTTCAAATTGTAGTGGACTTTGCGAGGGTGACAGTCGTTACGAGAATTATACAAATACTTACCGGAATAACACTTTTACACTAAGGAAAAGTCATTATTTTTAGTCGACAAAATTACAAACTATCAGTATCCACGATACCTAGGTAGGTACTCGTAAATCGAAAATTATTACTTTTTTTTATACCTAAGTAAAACATTGTATAGATTCTATTATTAATTACCTTTAAAGAAAGATGCTTATATAGGTAAGTAAACCTTCAATATTAGTCTAAATTGCCAAATTTTTCTTCATCTAAATAGCTAGGTATATTTAATGTAAACATGGTCGTTGGTTATAGATAATGGTACTGGTCATAGATTTGTACAAATCTGAAGTCTTTTTAAACAGTTTAACTTAATAACTGTTTAATAAAAACACTTATCAAGACATGTTAAAGTCGTAAAACCATTGCATGCATAAGGTCTATATCATTCTAAATCCAGTCTTTTTGAAAACATCGAACTTAAATTAATAATTATCTCATAATTAAATTGAAAAGTGCAATAGAGACTGCTTCAATAAATTCCTTGATGTTCCAGAATATATTAGAGGTAGGTATTATTACCGTCCGTTCAAAAATAAATATTGAAATGTGATTTTTAACTTTCGTTTCGAGGTAAGACGATCCTATTGAAAGTATTATCTACAGTTCAAGTTTATCAAAGAACGAGATTGATTTATTTAAATAAAAATTTCATAAATTATTCTGCTAGAATAGATAAGTGAAATTCAAGAAGAAATACATTAATATGTTTATTGGTCTGAAGGTAATCATTGTAGGTATATATAGTGTATACCAATGATTTATACCAAATTAGAAAATAAGAAAAATATGTCGATCTACAGGGATTACAGGTGACTAGAATCTTGAACTATGAAAAATAAAAAGATATAATTGTCTGAACTCACTCTGATTCATTGACGCTCACTTGCTTGTGTGTTAAGTATATTAAATTAATGTTATATAATTTAAAAAGCTCTAAGGCAATAGTATAAAAAACAAAACTTACTATAACTTTCCTACTGCTAATTTCAAAACTAAATCCTAGTTAAATATTGATACAGTACTCAGTTTAATTCCTTTGTTTCCTTTTAGAAGCAAAGTCAAAAAGTTCTTAATTTAACTAGGCTACATATAGTAACACTTTTATATAGTCATGGACTTTTACCACCAGTTCGGAAGGCAGTTTCTACAGAGAAGAACCGACAAGGAGCTCTGATAGTTGCTCTTTTTAAAATAAGAACATACAATTATTGTAAATACAAACAAAAACTCGACTATTATAATATTTATACATGAAAGAGGTCACCGTCCCACGAGCGTTTAGATACCTATATTATTCCAAGGGTTTCTGTCTTCAATATATTCATTAAATGTACAATACGCTTTTTTAATAAGACATTTTTTAACAAGGCTTCTAAACTTGGAATAAGTGAGATCCTTGACGCTCTTAGAAAGCTTATTATAAAAAAGTATACTCCGCCCCATGAAAGAGTTAGAAAGTAGTTTTTTCTAGAAGCCGGCAATATATTTGTAATTCTACTCGGTCTGTAGATGTTCATGTTTGTGGTGATCGCTAACAATTTGGTCAGTTGTGTTTTGCTCAGTTTCCATGCTGTGATATTAAAGACAAGATTACGATTACACTTTTCCATATCTCTTTCCTCACAAGCTAACTAACACAAAACTCAGGATGTTACTTGTAATGCCTAAGACGTTTCAAACTAAGAAGATAACAATAAAAAATAATTGAGTGGTGTCAAGGCACACCTGCATGGAACGTAGTTCTTTACGACTAATTAGGAATTGTAATAAAATTATATTTTATTTTTAAAAATAGAAATATGACACGAAAATATTTTAATCAATGAAAGATAAGCAAATAGTGTCGGTTACAAGTTACAACTTTTGGTTTTAATTTTTCCCGTCTAGTTTCCCCCGCACGCAACCAGCTGTAAAGTATTTGATTTTTTTATATATAAAAACCGAGGATGATGTTTTATTTTATGTCAAGCGGCGTGATGGTGGAATTGCGAAGTAGGAATCAGCTCATGTAACTCCTCAGAACACACCGTAATATAGGCGATAGAAGTCGCAGAGTGATTTCAATAATAATGTAACTAATGTAACTTAGCATTTATTTTAATGAGTTTTAACGAGGAGGAGGAGGTCGTCTTAGATAACAGTGATTTAAAATGCTATCTAGGGTCTTAGTTTGGAATGTCTATGGGTATATCTACCTATAGGTAATTTCATTTGCATACGTGGGTATATAATCAGCATAATCTGAGCCTATTGATATTCTCTGCTAAACATAAGCAAAGATACCACTAATCAGACTTTGAACACAGCTTATAGTACCTAATTTGCTAAGATAAATAGTTATTTAGATTTTAAAGAAACTAAAAGAAATGCATTTATAAAGTACCTGATTAAAATAGAGTTTTAAGTGTGTCTGAACAAGCATTAACACATTTCAATTTCGGCTCTTTATACTTTTGTTTATTTATAAAGGAAAATAAAACAAAATGATATTGTAGGTATATTTTGCATACACTGGCAGCGGATTCGATTGCTGCAACAAATCTATCACAAAAGGTGTAGGTATGGGTTGTCACTTGTCAGTAACCTACAATAGGTATTTAAAAACCTGAAAAATAACAATATATAGCTACTGCATCCACATGTCAGGTAAGTATTATTACATACATCACCGAATTATACAAATTAATGATTGAAGATTGACAAGTGACGCTGGAACGACAATGGTTGCTTTAACCTTGAATTGTATCGTTGCTTGAGTTTCATATCTATTGAATTAATTATAAGAGGAAAGTAATTTGGAAAAAGCTTCGTTACATTCAGAAATAGTCAATTAGGTACTCTATATTACTTAACTGTAACTGGTGATCGTGCTCATTAAATTATCATATCTGCTTTCAATTTCAAACTACAAATTAAGTAGTTACAACTTGAACAAAAAATAAAGCATCATGTCACACGAACTTGTAATAATATTATTACGTTGTTCTGTAATAATATTGTCGGGACACGCGCGATCGTTAAATGAGATCACTAATGCTCATTACTGCGCCCGCCACCCGCGCCGGCACCATCCACACCATCGACACCATGGCACCGCCAATCTCATCTGTACACCGGGTGATGTCTGTCTTCATAACAATATTGCTGCCTGTAGACTACTGGAGGTGACTTGTCATATTATAGTTAATATAATAAATTTGGTTAAGGCAAAAAATTATACTTTAATTTTGATAACAATAGGTTCAAGTAAAAAGTAGGTTTTTATTTTATGAATGACGAAATATATAAATAAAAATCGTTGTGTTCACCTAAGAGCTGGAAGCAGCTCAGGGTCGTAGTTCACCTGTCAGTAATAAGAGAAACAAACTTGTATCTTCGCACGTATGGCATTGTCACAGGTTTAAGATCATGTTGGAATGTGACTTTCTGCGTACTTTCTAGCCTTTTCTAGTAAGTATTAATGTATCATAAGAAACATTTGTATATTTGTTTTGAATTTATTTTTTTATCTTACAATCAAGCTGGTCTGTCACCTTATAGGAAGAGATCAACACCGCTTATGAACGCTCGGTTATCACGAGTTATGGTGCAAGCCTTTTCTCTAAAACTAATGCCAGTTTTTGAAAGATCGCCGTTATGAAGATCTCTGATACTTGACTGCCAGCTATTAGACATCCTACCATTGTTTGAATCTTTCAAAAACTGACAAAACATAAATGACACATCGAGCACCCTGTGTATAGGGCAGTGGTGACTGGTGACAAAATGCTCGTCAGAATTACAATATAGAATAATTCGCGTCGGCCGCGCTCGGGTCGAAAGTCACGAACGCACGTAGTCGCCCGCGGCGCCGCTCGCCGCTCGCCGCACCCGCAGGGCTGCCTCGTTAGCCTTTATACTGTTATTATATTGTGACGGCATTTTGGGAACACCCCTTATTAGTGACGGGAGCTATTGTTTGCTGCAAATCTTGTTCTGCTTTTGATTTTTATGTAATTTGTTTTGTGAATTACAAATAACTTTAAAGAGAAAAGAGAGCTCTCATATTTTGGGTATAAGTAAACACCAAACATGATTTAAATGCAGTGTAATATTTGAAATATAAGTTTTTCCCACAACAGCTGTGACTTATTAACTACCTATATAAGTAACATTTTAGTACTTAACTAGCTCTAGTAGGTACCTAATTGAATTTAAAAACCTTTTTTAAACATTAGTAGGAACTTAATTGCTTAGCAATTCCATAACTTAGCCTACTTGAAAAAATGGTATGTTTGACTTTAAAACTTTTTGTCAAATTGTCACACACCGCCCTACATATAGTGCCGGTACAACCTCTCACTTGGCGATGGTACCTATATTAGCAATACTGTGTGTGGTGTGTTGTGTGTTGGCAGCCCTGGAGGCGGGATGGCAGTGTCACTGTCAAGTTATAACGAGTTTGGACAACTCGCTAATGAGTGTCAATCGATGGCGCGGCCACTCGCGCCCCCGCCCCGCACTACCCCGCACTACCCCGCATCGCCCGCATTGTGGATCGTGATACATTTTGCTCATTGTTCGTTAATACTTATTTTACAACTTTATTACTATCTACACTAAAGCCAGAGTCCTGGTTTCATTCCGCATATGTTTCCAATGTTATATCAACTTCAATGGTCATAACTCATCAGTAGGTATTATGATGAACTATCTGAATTACAACCAAGTCAATTAAATAAGCGAGATATCGTTTTGAATCTACAGGTGACTAATAATATCTAATATCTATTCGTTGAGAATGTAGAGCTATTATAAAAGCCTTATAAGTTTTAAATAATATAATAAAAGGATATTAAAAATTATAAGTCTTCAATTAGGGTATAATAATTCTAGGTTAACCTTATTAATCTATCGTATTAAATGTTTAATTAGTGTGTCAATTTTAGTGCGATCATCGAGCGCTGTGGTTCGTTTTGATTTGTGACCTAACCTAACCGTCGAAGACGTTATTACCAACTAGCTCTTGCCCGCTACTCCGTCCGCGTGGACTTTCATATAAACTTTGACCCCCTTCCTCCCTTATAACCCTTTTTGTCCAGTTAAAAAGCCTATCTCACGCTCTGTGTCAGACCACCTGTGTACCAAATTTGATTACAATCGGTTCAGCGGTTTGGCCGTGAAAGCGTAAAATTATAAAAACTTTCAACCCCTCGCGCAACCTTTAGGAGTTGATTTAAAAAAAGTAGCCTATTTCCTTCCCTAGGCTCTAGACCATCAGTGTACCAAATTTCGTTCTAATCGGTAGTTTTAGCGCGATGGAAAGACAGACAGACAGGTATGGATGTAGTAAGCACCTACTATGTATAACTAAACACTAACACGAATATCTCTAAACTAACACTGCCCATTCTTGTAACAAAAGTATTAAAAACAAAAGCCCATCTATAAAACTATAGGAGCTATCTAATTAGCGGGTAAATGATCGTGTCAATGAAGTGCAGTAATGAAGCGCCGTGATTGGTCGGTGGCGGGCTGACAGCTAATCTGCGCGCTCTCATTGGTCCCGACCACACAACTAATTATTGGCCGATGTAAAACAATTGGCCCAACATGGCGGACCGAGAAATTCAATTGTCTCGCGTGCGGCGTCAGGCGTGCCACCGACTGATTGATTGTTTTGTTATCGATATACGTTGTGCTTAGTTTCATGTGTTATTGTTTAATAGTGTTTCTAAGTACTTTGTAGTTTTTATATGTAGCTCATGAGAGCCAAATGCAGCGATAATCTTTGATAATTACATCTCTCAAAATCTGATGTTATTCTATTTATTTAAACTCATAGTGTCATTAGACTCTTGTAAATCATTCAGCTTTATAATATAAATAAAGGATAGTTCCGCTACATAATGTAATTTGAAGGACATTTTTTTGCGAACACTAGGTACTATTTATCTGTTTGAATATTTAAATAGGCTGATTATAAAGTAGATTTTAAACATTATTTATTATCACCTACAGACTACTATCTCCTGTGTCTCAACGCAAAAATAAATAAGGGATAGAGATATTACTGGGAAGAGAAAGCACAATGATTTAAGGGTTGGTTACCTAGTGGTGGTAGTAAGCCTGGGGGAGGCTTCATCCAACAATAGATACCTACATAACCTACGGTTAAAACGGTGGTAGTGTATTAAGTGAAGTACTTAGTATCTTTCTTCATGTAAGTGAAGATTAACTTTACTTAGATGAATAATTATTATGTGCTATCTTATTAATACTGTTTTAAATATGTTTTTAATCCGTAACAAGCACCTTTAGCAGTGTAAACATAGACAAAAACTACTAAGGTACTAAAAGTATCTAAAATTCTGGTTATTCAAAGCATCAAGAGGGTATTGTACCGCTAACTGCAGTAATAATAGTCAGCGCTGTGATTGGCTGCGACTACACTCCTAATTACTGGGCGCTCAGAAACAATGGGTCACACCAAAATGGCGGACGGAGAAATTCAATTGTCGTACGTTTAGTTGATATCGATTTGTAATCGATACTCGTGTTTCACTAGACGATGTCCACAACGAAATTTATTAACCGTTTTTTTTAAAATGTAATTAAATATTATAGTGAATGTGTTATTTCCCCAAATATACGTAGGTGCATGCAGTTTCAAGAAGTGTTTGTTAGTATAATTAATTATTGTTGTGTTGAAGTGGTGAGTGATAGAGTGTAGTGAGAAGTGTCGTTACGTTGGTTAAAGTGACACTTTGCTTATTAAAACATCCTTGTTGTTTAAAAGAGGTAAGACCCAATTATATCTAATTAATAGTTCACACTACACGCGACGTACACGCGCTTATACTTTTAAAATATTCACTTGAATAATGTAAATGTCGCCTCTACATTGTTTTGAATATTTAATTGATTTTGTTTTTGGTATATCTATGTAAAAACAATGTCTTCTCGTCTGACAATGTCTGAATCGAGATTCTGAAGATATTATTTTATACATAAGAGCTTCATATCATTATCATGGCAACTCTATCGTTTTTTTCGAAATTTCGTAATCAATATTAAACTAATATCAATAAAATGTAGATAGGTAACCTACCTATTTATATGTTAATGATATTTAAATAATATTAAAAATCTTCTATAGAAAACACCGATGCTTCAAACTACAAAACAAATATCTATGTACCTCTATGATTTGACTAAATGATTATAATCATCATTTGTCTCAGCATGTTTAACAAATATCGACCGATCAATTAAACATATCTTAATAGTCTTAAGACGCATTTTGTTATTTCGATTTCAATTAGAGATTATGAAAAATATAAAAACGAATTACCTTACATTAGTCTTATAAAAAGCTCTAAAGTAAATTTTTCAAACGGAATGCTACCTGAATTTCTAATTTTGAATGTATTAAAATAATATTTCAGTCAACTGTTCATGATGCTCTAGTTAATTGTTAAAACAGACGTAACAAGTAATTATTATTAAAAAAACAAAATACCCGACTGCACACTAAAAAAAGAGTAATTATGTCTTTATCCCGTGGGACTTTTAGGATAAAATGTATCCTATGACACTCCCGTAATCAAGACAAATCTAACGATACCTCATACATCAAAATCCATCAAGCCGTTTAGGCTGCAGGAGGTCACAAAGGAACAGACATACATACTTACATACACTCGAAAAACATTACCCTCTTTGGCAGTCGGGTAAAAATCGCTGACGTTTGTCCATGAATACCCAACAGGTCGAACTGAATGGCCCTCGCTAACTCTGAGTCAACAATCTAAACTTGCATCTTCTGAGATATACCTACTTATAAGCAAATCTCTATCTCCCTCGTTTTTAGGAACACTACCTTTATTACTTTTGATACAAAAGTAATAGAACATATTAGGCGTGCCAATGTCATTTACAACTATCTAATAAATTATGACAATCAAATTATGTCTCCTGCGTATCAAAGCTTTTAAAGATACTTTCATTAGCAAAAAATACTAATTTTACAGAGCTTCAAGACATAAAAAATGTTTAATGTTTAGAAGGTCTGTTAAAGGTATAATACGTTATCTATAGTTGGTTCTTGGATTGATCAATTTATTTCTAATAGCAATAATTTTCTGAATTACTTAATTTTACCTTTTTTTTACTTCTCTAGTCTCTACTATACAATTATATATTTCATAACAGTTACGAAACCGTTGACGTATGACGTTTGACGACCGCTTGGCGCAGTGGTAGCACAACTGCTTTCTGCGCGAAGGGTCGTGGGTTCGATCCCCACACCAGAAAAATATATTTGTCATTACATTTGTGTTTTTCTGGGGTCTGGGTGTTGCTATGTATTGTATTTATGTATTTACAAAAGAAAAGTATGTATATGCAATTTATACCGTTATCTAATTGCCTTAACACAAGCTTCTGCTTAGCTTGGAACTAGATGGCGCTGTGTATAAATGTCCTGAAAATATTTATTTATTTTATTTCTTTATCAATCATTATGTAGGTACCATTTGAAACAAACAACGCTAAGTAATCGATCAATTGTTCTCCTTCAGTTAAGTCTAACCAATCGCATCTCCATTCACCAGTCATTCACTCAATCGCCTCTCAAGTATCGAGTATTCCTCGATGTGGGCCACTCATTCCCACATGTTCAGCTCAAACCCTTGTCTCCATAAAGGGGTGCTCAGATTTGCTTCTTCATTGATGTCAACTACATCTTAAGTAAGTGCAGGAAGTTTTACACTTGAGGTACTTGATTGCCCTGAGGTCGGGTATGTACTATGTAGCTGTTGCAGGCTGAATCGCGCTTTTGATATTTTTTGGGAGATGCACATGCAATGTCTAAGCTATTGAAGCCATTCAGTACTAAGATTTGGTGGAATCGGACGGTAATGAATGCGGTTTTTTAACCATTTGTAAAACAATACAATATCATACAATTAAATAACTTAACCGATCGTTCTATTGCAAAGAATAGTTTCGCTAAATATTAGCTAATCGACTGTACACTAACTAATATAAAAAGCCGTAATGCCTCAAGAACTTTAGTGTAGATTTTTCAATGTAGTTAGTCCAACGGACTGTCCAGTCTGCCGACCGGGCGTAGGTATACCTCCATAATCACATTTTGAGTTAGGTATCTACTAGCACTAGCAGTGCCCCGCGGATTTACCCGCGTTGGTCCTGTTCCCGGGACAATACCGGGTTGCAAAGTATAAATACAGTGTATGTTATTCAGTGATAATAATAAAAAGTATATCTTTACCCTTTGTAATATTAGTGTGGAAAGTTAAATCGCGGGTACATACCTACCTACCTACATACTCAGCTGAGCTTTTTATATCACAATAAGTTCAGTTTGGTCAGCGTTATTTAACTATCTTCATTTATTTACGAATATTTGCCAACAAAAAGTCAAAAGTTTCAATTTATTTGTGAAAAACGAACAGTTAAAAAGTGTTATTGTAGCAAATTGGCGCACTGCAGCGCGCTGCACGCGCCTCGAACAGCATTGAGCAACAAGTTCCAAGCTACACCGACAACGCTTCCTATAGAACCTGCAGATAAGACACTGATAAAGCTTTGTTGTTTTTAGAATAACTTAACTAGTTGCTTCAGGAAGGCTAAGGACTTGATCTGCGCGATTTTAATAAGTTAGGATCGATACCGTTTTTTCTAATTTGGTTAATCTACGCTTCATTTAGTTAGCTACCTATGTATTTATTTATTTTTTTTGTATTTTTTTTAGGAATTATCCGCTTTCCTTTACCATGTTATTTAAAAAAAGTACTGCCACATAATTCCTATTTCACATTCAATTATTTCATACAATGAAAACAAAATTCTAATACATAGGTGCTAAATTTTCGGCGTACATAACATTTTGTATAAACTAAATACTACATAGCTACCTAGACAACATTATCTAAAAAGCTTCTAAATTATAACAATTAGTAAGTTCAAAATAATAACTACAGGGAAATACCGTTTATAATTAATGTGTTATGGATATTTCAAGAAAATTAGTAACGTAAAATTACATAGTGTAGGAATTATCCGCTTTCCTTTACCATGTTATTTTATAATATTAAAACTTATGCTAAACTTGATTAAGGAATATATAAAATCACAGCCGACCTCAGCGCTTAACAGCATTCATTTTATTTATATTATAGATTTTCGATTTAAACCTACTCTGCTTCGCCGTGTTTTACATATAAATAGAGCAAATAAAAGTTGCAACTCAGAGGTTTCCCGTTAATCGTAGAACATAGCGTGTTAATTAATCCTGGTAATACGAGTAAAGGGCCGTGGGGTCGTGGGGCGGTATGACGACGGGCCACGCCTCACCACCACCATCACCACGCCAACCATCATTACCACGAGCCACTGCCAGCCACTGGCGGCCTCTAGCGGCCACTGGCGTCCTCTCGCAGCCTCTCACGGCCTCTCGCCATCATTATACTCTCAGCTCGCCGCACTATTACGTCAAGTGAGGCTCCCTTTTGTGGCTCAATCTCGTCGTCATTTGCGAGCGCTCACTCGGCTATAAGTTAAATGTCTTTGTTACGAACATTTAATTTACTCTTACAGTTTCAGTTTTGTAACTATCTTGTGCTTGCCTGTGAGAGCGTACAACATATGTATAAATAGAATTGAAGCGTAATAACTGATATTATTTTCAGAATAAACACAATTTATTTTACCCCGTTTTTTCCGTTTGACTCGCTTCGTTCGCATATAGGTATTATACATATAAATCTTCCCCTTAAATCACTCTATTTATTAAAAAAATCTGCATGAGAATCTGTTGCGTAAAGATATAAGTAGATACACAAATATATGGATATAGGGACAGAGAAAGTGACTATACTATGTATTGATAAATTTCTAGAATCCGGTAAGAAAAATAGAGTAAGTTATTTAGAATTATTTACATTTAATCAGTCTAAATTTATTAAACACTAGGTTTACCTGTCCTCGCTTGCATTGAATGCAATAAATAAATATCTTAAATAAAAATAAGTCTATGTTCATTCCGATACCTCGAAGAATATCGGTATAAAATTTCACGAAGATCGGTCTCGTAGTTTTTCCGTGAAAGCGTAAAAAAAGTCCCTACTTTCATATTAATAATATTAGTAAGGATTTACCGGTTAAACATACAGTACGCGTAATATATAATCTCACCTGTAACATTTTTGAGTTCATTCATGTTTAGGTACAATAAGTAAGTAACAGTAAGTACATTAGGAACTTAAACCTTTCTCAAGAATCGCTTGAACTCAAAGTGACAACTGCATGAAAGTCCATGTCCCTGTTCCAAAAAATTTTCTTTAAATTTGATACGTAACTACATTTCTTTTACCTATAGGTATTTGTTCAAGCAGTCGTTGTTTAGGTACTTAAAACATTTAACCACAATAACATTCCAACCTTTATTATTTTAAAATATTATGATATTTGGATGCGCTGTCTTAAAATGCTCTTTCTATTTACTTTATAAGGAGTAGACATATTCATTACAAGTATATCTATACTAGTATTATAAAGCTGAAGAGTTTGCTTGTTTGTTTGAACGCGCTTATCTCAGGAACTGCTTTTTCGAATTGAAAAAATATTTTTTTATTGAACAGACCATTTATCGAGGAAGGCTGCGACGCTGCGACTTATAAGAGCGAAGTAATAGTGGAAAAATAAATCAACGGGGTCGAAGTCGCGAGCAACTGCTAGTTACAGATAAATGTTTGTCCAACGTGAGCTCAAAGTACAAAAGCATCATTAAATCATACGATCGTTCCGAAGAGTTTAATGCAAAACAAACTAAAAAATATCTAAATATAGACAAAGATATAATATTCCTATCACGGAAGCGTTCCCAGTGATCATTGTAAACCACTTGTTACTGGAAAAACATTAAAATCATTTCAAGCTTTCGGATCGCGAGCTCTTATCTATACTGATATTGTAAAGACTAAAGTTAAAAGTAATGTTGGATGTTTTTACCGAGCTAAACAAGAGTTATTTGGTCTTTTACGCAACGTACTCTTGGGTATAACAATACACATGATTTGACATGTTTTTGACTCTTAAATAGATATATAATATTATTTTAAATACTTTTACTGGATTAAGACTACATATCAACGCAAAATAACTCTTGAAAATGTATCCAATAATGTAAAGACAGTCTGTTACCAACACCAAGACATAAACACATACGGTCAAGAAATAATAATATTGTTTATCTGTAATAATTTGTAATCCTACAAATATAATAAATTTGTAAGAATATATATTGGTTATTATTACACGTAAAAACGGCTCAACCGATTTAATTGTAATTTGTTATGCAGACATGTGATAACTAGGATAAGTACATAGGATACTTTTATATCCCGGTATTGCTCCGGGAACGGGAACTACGTAGGAAAAACGGCGGGACAGAGCTAGTATAAATTATTTCAGCCTACACAGGAAAACATCATGTTTGAAAATAAATATTTCATTATTTACTATATGTAAAACTTTCCGTTTGTCCGTCTATATACAAGTGAAGCCGCAGAACAAAGCTAGTTTTTAACTGAAATAGTAAAAGAATGCTATGTTTTTGTATTATTAAAAGTTTAAGTAGGAATCCCAGTTGAAACGCAAATATTACCTGAGTGGAGTATATAGTACAGTCAACAACAAAATTAGTTGAACATATTACATATAATTATAGTACTAATAGATTTTATACAGGTATATAAGTCTCGTAACGAAAAAGAAAATAGTATTTTTGATAGTCGGCGCTTTTTTGCTTGATTAATAAGTATTGTATGCTAGGAATATTTTTGCGACCACGCAAAGACAAGCCAATATGATTTAGTAGTCAATAAGTCAAGGTCAAAAGTATCTTTATTCAACCGGGCTACATAATATAGTAAAACTTGAACTTCATGGTATTACAAAACATTTACCACCGGTTCGGAAAGCAGTTTCTACAGAGAAGAACCGGCAAGAAACTCTGATAGTCGCTCTTTTTAAAATAAGAACATACAATTGTAAATATTAACATAAACTCGACTATTATCATAATATTTATTAATGATAAAGTCACCTTCCCACGAGCGTAAAGAAATGTCATTCCAAGGGTTTTTGTCTTCAATATATTATTAATTTGAAGTAGGTATAATACACCTTTTTAATTAGATATTTTTAACAAGGCTTCTAAACTTGGAGTAAGTCAGATCCTTGACGCTCTGAGGAAGCTTATTATAAAATAGTATACTCTGCCCCATGGAATAATTTTTTTGTCTAATGGACAATTTTAGTATTAAAACTTTTAAAGTTACAGAATATGTTCATCAACATTTGCCGTCAACTGTACGTTGAGATAACAAAACGCTTTGTTGAATGTAGACGAGTTACTTAGAGGTTGGGAATGGTGTAACAAAAACTACATTTAGAGGGGATAGTTCAGACGGCACAGTGCGGGGTTACAGCTGCGGTGACATTGGAGGCAAACAAGAGTGGAATTTTGTATGTCTTCTGAATTGTACTAACGTGAAACTGCTTCTATATAAGTGTTTATATCGTGGAGTCTATTGGGTATTTTAAGCGGTAAAACTGTCCTAAAACAGGACGCCATTGAATAAATTATATAAATCCTGTTATTTTCTGCAAATAATGTAAATGAGGTCTTACGGCCGCATACTGAACCTCAAATTTGTTCTTTGTTTTAAAAATTTTCATCTTAGAAATAGAAAATAGAAGCCAGAAGAATAATATTATTCCTTGATACGATTTAACATCGTTTAGAAACAGATTGGATCCTTTCTTTCTGATAAACTTATTTTATAACAAGTAAAAAATTAATTGTCTACGCTTGATGGTTAACCAGAACTCTGAATAAACCACGTTACTCGAAATACTTATTTAATTAAAAGTACTTAAAACTTTACAGTAATATATCCCTACTATAAACATCCAAATAAATATAAAGTAGACGAGTGCCGCCGAGGGGCAGAGCTAGTCGTATACTAATATATACACATAAATATATAATGTTAGTATCCATAATCCATCCAACTTGAAGCGTGAATTGAGATTCAGTTGGAGAGCTGGTACAGTCTGTCGGCGCAGTTATTGATGCCCACAGCACAGACTCAATGTTAATGATCTCTTTAATATAATCTGAAAAACAATTGAGTATCTAAAGGCAAACTAACCAACATCTATATTATATAGTTACATTGCTCGGAGGTCATTATAAGTCTTAGACACATTGTTAACACTTTTTTCAAAGATTGATATTTGGCTTTACCTAAGTAACTTTAACTTTAAAAAGTGTCAAAAATTTACAGAGTTTGTTCACTTTACTGTACCATGTACCACCGGTTCAGGAAACTTTTTTTGAAAAGGTAAAAAAATATTGGTGAATTAAACCCATAATAAAAAAACCTTTTAATATTCATACGCTGTCCGGCGAGCAACCTCACGCTTCGTAACAATTTGCTTAAAATTTATGTAATTATACTAACTGTTAGTTTTCATTCATAATGCCTACAATATAATATAATAGCCTATAAAGTAGTGTCATAAATTAGTCCAGATTTATTTTTTGGTGTCAACAACCAACAGCCACAACGTGAGATGAGGCTATCTATCTTCTAACATAATTTGATTATTTTATAATTGGACATGATGTGTTGATTGGTAACAAATGGTTTTGACAAAGTCGTTATCAGGGTGCATTAACAGTACCTATCTGTAAAATATAAGGCTTAAGCATTATTTTATAGTTCAATATAAAAAAATGTTTCCTTCTATCACAAAAAGGTTATTAAGTATAGACATTTAAGCTAGATAAAAAGGTTTCCTTTTTAGTCACGTGAAACTGTGCCTACTTAAATAAATTTAAGCAAAGGTTGAAAAAGTACATGTAGCTACCTACATCTAATAGTCGTGATCACCGCGTCTGCGGTTAATAGGCATTTGATAAAGTGATTAAAATTAACTGACTCCCACAACAGTCGAATTATAGAAAAC
Source organism: Eurema hecabe (assembly GCA_026213755.1). NCBI lineage: Eukaryota > Metazoa > Arthropoda > Insecta > Lepidoptera > Pieridae > Terias > Terias hecabe. Next base: position 8,536,068 of record JADANM010005719.1, read on the forward strand.
TAGCCGTGCCACGCGGTTTTATCCGCGTAGTTCCCGTTCCCGGGGCAATATCGGGATATAAAGTATCCTATGTTTTAATCCAGGCTATCAACTCCCTACAAACTAAATTTTAACGAAATCGGTCCAGCAGTTTTTGCGCGAAAGAGATACAAACATACAGACAGACAGACACACTTTCGCATTTATAATATTTGTATTAATATGGATTGAATTCTTAAATACAGAATAATACTAGCATTTCATGTAAAAATAAAATAAATTGATACCGTAGAGCCCGTTTAAGACGATCACGTTTAATACGATTTCTCGCATAATACATCACTTGAAGCCATATCTCATCACCTAATTATACCTACCAGCAGCATAAAGCATAAACTATATTTCTTATATATAATAGATTTAAGTTCCTTAGATATCTTTGGACCTAGTCTTAAGCTGGAAAAAATGGCAATTAGTGATAAATTAACCTTTAATTTAATTTAACATTCGTTACGCTCATCTCATCTCATATAGGTACACATAATAATATCATCTAATCTGCAATACAACTACTAGTAGTAGTACTACTAGTAGTACTTATATTTATTGACATTAAAAACAATTTTACCTATCACTATTATCATAACTCGATATTCACTAAACTTAATATTTAAAAAGTTAGAAAGAATAAATATATATTGCGACACTTTGAAGACGAAATTCGTTATTTAAAGTTGGTTATTTTTATTGCTTTAACCCAAAGCTCACAACATTGACCAATTGCACAAAGTAAAAATCTAACATCCAACAAATGTCCATAACTCGGTTTGTCGCAATTATGCACCCCGGTGGGTGCGTGCCCCCTCCTGGCTGCGTCCCCCCCCTCACCCCCGCACGCCCCAGCGCCCCCGCCCCCGCCCCGGCCCCCCCGGGGGGCGGGGGGCGGCGACATAAAAAATACCCCTATAGCCCTATACCGCGCCACGTCGTCATTATGAGTTGATTCGTTACTTGCATTTATATCAAATCAGTGTGAGAATAATTATTTAATAACGCCGGCAGGTTTGCTGCTGCATATACCTACCTACCTACCTATCTTGATATACCACTTATGTTATTTAAATGTATATTAGGTATGTTAGCCATTTGAAAATTAAATATATCCTATGACGGGGTCCTCAATTTATGAAGCCTTTTCAATAAAACAAATTAAAATTTTCCTTATGTTACTTTATGTGGGTCTGACATATTAATAAAATTAAAGTGTACATTATGTTTAACTCAAATGTATTTATTGTCCAAGAAAATATGCCTTTAAATACGAATTTCTGATAAAAACTTGATTTTTTGGTATAATATAGGTACTTTGAAAGATGCGTAAACGAATAGTGAAAGCCTTTTTCAATTCATCCACGAGAACTTGTCATAACAAAAGAAACAAGCCTTTTCTTAATTTTAGGGAAACAGTAGCTACCTAGGTACTAGAAAAAAATACCTTTAATGAAAGTTTTAGGAGGCAAATTATTAGGAGGTTCTCCTGATAATAGACAACCACATCTATCCAACAACAATCGTAAGAAAAACATGGGCTTCCAATTACATGGTTCCACGTACCGAACAAAACACAATACCATCTCTGAGATACCAGTAGGTACTTGACGCCAGTTTTCCGTAAGTGTCTGTATCGGACTGACAAATAAATTCTAAGAGAGTGTTATTAATTAATTCTCTCAGAATGTTAATTATCTATTTTTTCTTATCTATACAAACTGCCTTTCAAACCCGTGGTTTTTTTTTGTTTTATAAAGCATGATGATTCAAGTGTTACTAGGTACCTATAGGTATGTAGCCTAGTTAAATAAGGATATGTTCGACTTTACATAATTCAATTTTGACATTTTTATACCGAGGCAAATCAGTTCGGTAAATCTCAAGGTCTATTTTAATTTTAACATTTCTATATGAACGATTCTAGGGTATTCATGTCATCAGCCGTTTTGTAAGAGACATCTTCAATATGTAGAATGTGTTTATTTTAAAATTTAAAGAGACTTCTTAATATAATGTAACGAGTCACATTTATAATAGGTATCCTACCTTTGAAAAAACGATCAAATTAACGCTTTAATATTACTAAAACTAAAATAAAAAACTTAAAGCTTCCAAAACGATCAGGTGAGCCACCTCATGAAAGTGGTCATCGCTGCCCATCATCACTCGCAGAGCTTGACAGTATGGAAATATGACAATAGGTGTAATTGCAATAGAACTGCAAGTGAAACTTTAAACCATAACTAAAATTACGCACGACTGAGATTTAAATCAAATTGAACTACTCGATTTCGACACTTCGCATAACCGTTAGGATTTTCATAAATTTTAACTGCGTTTGAGTGTTTGACCTAAACAGTATCATATTACATTACATCGTTTCTTAATAGTATACAAGCCACTACCAGTGGTTTTACCCGCCTATAAGTCTTCCTCTTTACTATTAGGTACTCTTAAAAATGACATCAAAATCCGTTGTCATACTTACTAACAATGTCATGTATCAAGCGCGTTACTAACATTGCCTGAATAATAAATAATTAATTCATATGATAAGACTGTATTACAAAAGCGAAAGTAACATAGTCTGTAAAGAATTTATCATTTTACACTCATCCCATGAACCGACTTTGATCAGATTTAGATTTACAGATGCATTCTAGAGTTGCAAGTTTGTAATTCGTTCCATGAACGCAAGCGGATTAACGGAATTACAGAGCTATTATGTTTGAAATACTATTTAATAACATACCTACAAAATAATACGCGACAAAAATTTACAACAACTTCAAACAGTTTATTACATTTATTAATTCAATTACTTAATAAAAAAATAAAATAACTTGGCACTAAGTAATTAGAATTTTCATTTAGATAGATATGACACAATAACAATTGTGGATATTATTTTGTCGATATCAAAAAGACAGTACAACAACCTTATTTCAAAATGTAATTAACCAAATAAACAATTAATGTAATACTTGGCATATACTTTTTGAAGTTAGTTAAAAATAACACAGTCCAGTCATGTAGTTAAAAAAAAACTATTTTATGTGCTTGTCCAATCTTCCCTGAACCTGCATGCCAAATTTTAAGCCAAATATATTTAATAGTTTCGCGTAAAAAGGTAACTAACACGTATCTTCCAAATTTTCACTTTTTTATTTGTTTGCTTGTGGGTGTTTTGTTATATTATGTATCCCCATTTATAAAATACCAACAATTGCACCTTGCGACTTCTTGCGTATAACTGGGGATACCTGTAGATAACCCATTACAAAAAAAATTTAAAAGGTATAGACTAAAGATATTTTATTTTAAGTACTATTTACATGGACCGTTTTATGGTTTATTTCATCAATGAATTAATGACTATCAGCTTTCCCCGGCTTCGGACCAGTATTATAACAGGTAGACTAATATAATTCTTTAACAATACTGTATACCTATTTGAAAACTACACCCGTTCCGAATTTTATGATATATTATCCGTATAATTTTGGATCACATATAATTCAAACAAACAATAAATTCATTGAACTTTATACAATGATATATAAGAAACTTACTTATCTTAAATGTTGTACGTCTACAGCTTTTATATATATTTATTTGTGATATAGTAGGTAGTATAGTAGGCTTTGTAGTATATGGTTAGTGGCTAAGTTTTAAAAACGTTGCAGATATTATGAGGCTTCTTCCAATACAAGTAGGAATTCTTTTAATTATTATGAAACGACACGACACTAGGTATATCATTTTTAGTCTTAAATAAGATGTTCTGTTAATAATATCGAAAAAAATACTTTTGCTATTAATTAAACAGTTGAAAGTAAAAATCACAATAAAAATCTTAATTAATTAATTTTGTTTGGAAGTTTTAAAAATTATTTTCAACAATAGAAAATTGCATTGTGTAAGTGTCATAGGTTGTAAATAAAAGCGCGGAAACTGCTTTTATTTTTCTATTGGGTGGTAAAATGTAGAATTGTAGAAGTATATTGTACCTATAGTAAAGGATTATGAAGAACTGCAGGTTTTTGTCTTCACGATAATCATTCAGATCAAGATCAAGATTCAAGTTCAGAGTTGATTAACTATGATACGTGTCAAACATAGATATTAGACTTATTATATAATTACAGGTGTATGTTGTTTTTTATGAAGTTGAGAAAGTTAGTTGTTATTGTTATGAGGAATATTGATAAGGTTTCTGTAACACCTACATATAACAAGGTTATACCTTCCGTCGGAAAACATCGATCATAGTAACTAACATACTTGATGGACTGGATCATCGATACCTGAAATATTTTAAAGTTCAATTTAAATTGTCCTTTACTTAACAGAGCTAAATATAGCAAATTTTGTGTACATATTAACAGAAATTATGTAAGTACCTAGGTAATTTTATTATTTATTTTTAAATGAATATTTTATTTTTGGTTGTTAGAAGAAAGCATAATATCTAAAGTCTACCTATAGTCCGGTCCGATAAATGTTGTGTTGAAGTTTATTAGGCTTATTTAGAAGGCTCGTAAGAAGAAAAGTATTGATACATTTTTTATAGATAAACTTATGATCTACAATTCTGTCTAAGGTTTTTTTATAATAAAACTTACCGTTTTGCTTAAAATCTCATTTTTTGACCTTTGACCTTGAATTAAAAATTTTCCTTACAAGAGAATGATGGGGAACTTCTATACATTGTTTATAATTATGTTTTGAACAATTTTACAGAAATTCAGCTTGTTGGGACTTTACGTAACTTCAAATATCTAAATTGACCGGACTACTAGTACTAGTGTCAATCGTTAATGTCATATTATTAATTATATAAAAATTAACAGAAGATAAATATTTTAAAATCAGTCATTACAGATACAATGAAATATACCTCATACCTGTTCCTATAGAAAGTTTCCTTAATAGGTAGGTATTAATATACCTATACCCAAAAATTATATAATCTTCTATAGGATGTTATGGAATAGGTATATTTATAAGGTTATAGTATATTATTTCATTTAAAAATGTAACGTACAGT
>JADANM010005719.1:8546806-8576906 GCA_026213755.1 Eurema hecabe
GCGAATTGCGCCGGCAGCGGCGGAGGGGCGGGCTCGCTGCGAACTCATCCGGCCAATACACTGCGGTAACGAAATATCCGTATTGGCCATTAGCAGACTCCGCCCGCGCGCGCCGCCCCGCGCCGCGCCGAACAACGTAGTAAGTCGCGCGGCGCCCTGCTCGCTCCGCGTTAGGTTCAATGTTCACACCGCGCCACACCGCGCCGCCGGGGAGGGTGGCGAATTGAGATTTTTCAATAGCGAAACGAGTCGCCGCACGGGGGGTTCGTCGTGACGAGTCGCCGGGCGTCGGGCGTCGGGCGGCGCCGCGATCAGATGCGCTCGGGACGTCGCGGCGAGCGGTCGGGTGCGGGACGGTCGCGCGATAGTGGTCGGCAGTGTCAGTGTGTAACATGTTCGCGCGCTGAGAGCCGGGCGCCGGGTGCCGGGTACTAGTGCCGTAGGAGCGGTAGAGAGCAGTAGAGACGATGCAAGCGATGAGCGCGAGTGCGGGCGGGCCGCGGGCGCCGCAGCGGTCGCCGTTCGCGATCCAGGAGCTGCTGGGGCTGTCGGAGCGCGGCGAGAGCCGGGAGCGGTACCTGGACGGCAGAGACGGGCGGGAGGAGCGCGTGCTGAACCTGTCGGAGCGCGAGCGCGCGTACGCGCCGCAGTTCCCGCTGCCGGCGTCGGTGGCGAGCCGCGTGGCGTACGCCGCCGCCTTCAACGCGCAGGCCGCCGTGGCCGCCGCCTTCCTGCCCGGCCCGCCGCTGCTGCACCCACCTCCTGGTCAGTACCACTCCCTAACTAGTCTCTAACTCTTGGCTGCGAGAAGACGATAGTCCAAACACTTCCAGTATAAACTGCCGAAACACACACACAAACACAGTTCAATATCTCTTATAAACACAGCTGAGAAATGCTAAATAAAACAGTATGTTCATTCAATACTCTTATTTTCAGTCCAAAATTATAAAATATACCTGAATAACCAACATAAACAATTAAAGGATATAGCGTAAAATCTATTAAAGTTACTTTAAACAAAACAAACACTTCTGCAGATTTAATTGGAAATTATAATATACACTTCGATGAATTAAAACGTCCAGAGAGCTTGCATTTCTATATCTTCGTCCATTAACTACTTATCTTTAACTAAAAATGATGTTAGCTCTAGGTCTCCTAGAGTTAAATTTATTCGCAATAAATATAATAAATTATAACAATAAACATTATATTTGTATTATTGTACGTATTCAATTAGTGCCTAAGTGGCAAATAAGTTTAATATTTTTATAGTTTTCATCCATGTCTGAAATAGGATTTAATACTAATAATAATTATAACATAGCAAATGTAAAGCATTCATTTAAATCGGAGCCTATTGATTACTTTTTAATAGTTTAACTGCTTCAAAATTATATTATTAATTATTAAAGAAAAAAAACACTACTAACTTATCACTTTATTAAAATTCGAATTTTGCAAGAAAGATTAAACGTGTAATTCAAATTGAATTATAAGAATGTTTCAACAATCTCTACGAATTCATTATTGTATTATTACAATTCTCTAAGCAACTTATTACAAATTGATTTCATTACATTATTTTTACTTAAACTAATAATTACTTTCAACAAAGCGATTTAAAAATATCAAGAACGACGAAGAACTAATGATATTTTCTTAACGTCTAAACGCTAAGGCTAGGCTTAAAGACAATCAATCTTTGTCTCATATAAGGATTATATTAACTAATAATTTTATAATGAAATGAATTAGCAATCCTTAATGATTTGAGATTAAAAGAATTCGTTGTTCAAAGACACGTAAAACACAAAACTTGTTCGGAGCGCGCCGACGGCATTGTGCCCAACAGCTTGATTTTGTTTTATAATTAGCGTCTTTATTCACGAATCGCTTTGTGCGAGCTCCGATATCGGGTTGCCTTGACACTACGTAGTGTTGGTCCTATCTAATAAATCTTTAAAATACCAATTTAGTTCTGCTTTCTTGTTAGAATTCATCGAACATATTTCCGACTAGAATTTAATAGTGTTATTGGTTGTACATTATACTAAAGATTGTGGTACAAAAAATTAAAGAAATTAAAAGTAGGGTTTTCATATAAATCATTTATGAAACTGAAGAGAGGTATATACCAATTAAAGTTGTGTTGTATTCAGGAACTATAGGATTACCTATACTGTCAAAATATTATCCTAATTTTTAAATTTGAAAAATACATTTATAAGAATGAAGAATAGAGCCTGTGCCTTTTTCTGTAAATCTCTACGGAAATGATAGATTAGAAATGTTTGATTGATAATATAATTCATGGGACAGACCAATACGTTTTTAAATAATTTAACACAGCTTTTTAAGTATATGAATGTGCTAAAAAGATTAAAACGAATTTTTAGGTTTGCTTTTGCGATATAATAAGTATATTAAATATTGTGTGTCATTAAATGTGTACTATTAACATTTGTTACTATATATTTCAATTTACAACGAAAAAAGAATATGTCATAAGGCCCGACCGGCGGCGCGGGCTCACAAAATTAATCAGAAATCTATATGAAACCGTTTTGAAATTATAATTTATATAAATGCTGTTATATTATTATTACTTATTAATACAAGTATTTTTTGTCAAATCATTTTGCTAGTTTATTTTTTCCATGGTAAAGTACCTATAGTTGTTCAAAGATATAGGTACCTACATAACACTATTGATATATTCCTTATGGATAAGGAACTATATTACACACATTCAGAAAAAAACTTCAGAAGTAAACTCATATTTAGGTTTTTTAATATAATTGTTTTTCAAAAATTTTGATCCTGAAAATGTGAATTTTGTAACTCGCTACAAAAAGTGTTTTTATTTCCCGCTCACTACAAAATGCTATCTACACAATAAAACACTACAAATTTTTAAACGAACAGACAAACAAACAGTGCTTCAATTTAAAGAGGTATTTTAGCACTTGAATATTTTCAAAAAGCCAAAAGTGTTTATCATTTATTATTATATCTAATAACAACGGTTTATTCACCGCAAGTAAAACATTAAAATCTATTAAACAAAGATTTTTTAAATACTGTCATAGATAAATGAAAAGTGAATTAATATAACATATTCATTAATAAACGCGTGGGAGTTAGAAACAAGACCTTTTGTTCCTAGTGACAATGCGCCAGCGCAGGTAATATGGCACAAGTATGATATTTATTGTGCTTAAAGCATTCTTATTGGCCTTATAATAAATTCTAATTCTGTTTCGAAATAAATAAATAAATATCATATTGGGTTAGTAGACACATTCACTTATACCATTAACGGATATATTATAACGAAGACATTTAAAGAATCTACAATAATTTAGGAATACTCGGTTTTTAATGTTATAGGTAATACAGTAGGTACATACCTTAATCTAGCAAAAGTATATTTTTATATATAAAGTGTGAACTCCATAGACGATGTATGCTTATCTTAATTTATATGTATAACTGCTCTAAATCATAAGTAGTATGACACATAGATGTTCATTAAGGCAAATAAAGCAGATATATAATATCAGACTTTAAGTTCAGACAGTTTTAAGAAAATCGAATTCTTTGTACCTACCTAAATGACAAACTAACACTCCGCCGAATCGAAAAGTCAATAAGCAGGCGAAAATTAATTCAAAACTCTTAAAAATAATAAGAATATAGAATAAGTAGAAAGAACTGATGTGTAAAAATAGGAAGAATAAGAAACAATAGAGTTTTTAGATACCTATAATGGAAACATTTAGGAGGAACATAGGCATAGATAATAAGTTCTAATAAGTCCCGATGAATTCGGGCAGCGAAGTGGCTCGTAGTAAACAGCAGTCACCACGCACCACGCACCACGACACCTCACAATGTTGTACAAAAAACTCTTTGTAAGGAACCAGTCGCTAAGAAAAGATAGCTGGGGGCTCACACCTCGCAGAATGCTCTTTGTGCTTCACAATGCTGTCAGCATAAAGCGTTCGAGATTCCGTCAACCCGATAATGGGTTAGCTGATACCATTCAATACATTAGTGGCGAGGTTAGCCGTTTTGTCTGCACCTCCGTTTTTGTGCACCACTGTCCATTGTACACCGTTATTGATCATTCGAATTCGCCTTTGTTTTAATTAGAATTTGTGATCACATCTGGCTGTGTTGTCTCATCCAATTTAGATGAAAAAAATTATATAAATAAAACCTAGCCTGACATGTTAGACAATACGTTGTAGTGTAGACCATGACGTCCCAATACTTTTTTTATCTCTGGATTTAAACTATGAATATTAGAAATCGGTTTTCGGTTTTAATGTACTTAGTCAGTGGATTCTTCTGATGCGACTTTCTTACTTCAGACTTTCATACTTAAAACGATAAAACTAGGAGGTGGAGTCAAAGCTTAGTTTTCATTTTGTTACTGAATACTCTACAACTGATACACAAGAAACTCTATTTAACTTCTAATTATAGATATAATTAAATATTTTACAAGACAATATTTCCAGTTGTGTGAACCACCGAAATCACTGCCATGATGTAATATTTATTTATTAAATCATTTACAATTATTTACTATTTTTACATATTTTTTTCCAATATAATAGTGGATATTTTATTTTAATAAGTTTCATCTACCTAAGAGAAACGTTCTTACGACTGTAAATAAAATTTATCTATATCTAAAATGTGTTTAACTGTTGACTAAGAACTCAAAAACACAGAATTGATAGCCTGAAACATGACCAAATTTGTTATAACGTAAGAAACTTCCAAAATGTTACTTGTATGTATATGTATTTCATCTCGATGTAATGAGTGCGATCGATTTTAAAGATATTTGGGTGAGGGCCGGGGGTGCCCGACCCTGCTGACAGACATCCGTGTAGCTACCACTGCAATACATCCCAAATGTGGAAACATACCTATAGTATGATCCTCTAATTGTAAAGACCTTTTTTTTAGCCCTTTAGCTTTCAATTAATCGATCTGTTGTTCCACATATACCCAGTATTCATAAAGATAAACTTGTAGGGCACTCTCCGAAAGACTGGTTACATTAAACAAATTTGGAAATTTTAACTAAACTAAAACATATCTGAATTGATGAGTCTGAATGGGAGAGAATATACATATATGGAGTATGAAGCAGGCTATAGATAAACTTTAATAATATTCATGGTACTAAATTGATTGAAGCTTTTGTTTGTAGCAAGGACATAATGTTTTTTTGTAGTTGTACAGATTAATGTGAGCAGGTCGATACCGCTCAGCGTAGCGAGCTCGTGATAGATTGGACACGCACATTAGCTGTTATTAATGCTTTTCGAGGGACTTCCATTGAGATGTTTGCTGCTGATGTTACTCTTCCTGGTATAACAGTTTTCATTATTTCATTACATAAGTCTCGAGAACGACTGAACCGATTCTAATAGGTTTATAATTTAGGTACAAGAATAATGATAAAATTATCGAATGTAACTCGAACATTGTGCTTGAAACTTTAATTGTAGCTTAAAAGGCTTTATTCTCAGTACAACCATTTTTAAACGTAGATAGGGATATATACTTATGGAAAAACTATTTTTTTACATATTTCGTTAAAACGCGCATTTATGTCATTGACGATATGTAAGTCATTATCAAATATTAAAAAATACATTTAACAATTTGGCTCATTGATGTTTTACAAATATAAAGGGAGAAAATATAAATACTATCAAAAGAACGTTTCCTTTTCAAGTTTGTCTGAGCAGATTCTACAATCAACTTGTTTTATTACCCGACTGCCAAAGAAGGAGGGTAATGTTTTTCGAGTGTATGTAAGTATGTATGTCTTTTCCTTTGTGACCTCCTGTAGCCTAAACGGCTTGATGGATTTTGATGTATGAGGTATCGTTAGATTTGTCTTGATTACGGGAGTGTCATAGGATACATTTTATCCTAAAAGTCCCACGGGATAAAGACATAATTACTCTTTTTTTAGTGTGCAGTCGGGTATTTTGTTTTTTTAATAATTATAGGATAACTTGTTGTTATTAGACATCAATTCTTTCTAAGCAAGCAAATCTCATTGTGGTATCACTGACAAGTCTGTTCTGCCAACACCGACGAGAATACTATCTTAAACTTTATCTTAAGTTTAGTTAAACTAATGTTTTTAAAACTATGCTTATATGTCACTAGAACATATGGCATGGTCTCGACAGGTAATTCGTCAAAACGATACTAAAGTGAGGTTCTTTGCCAAAATTATCGCCGCACTACAGAGCCTATGGGCTGAGAGGTTAATGCGAGGTGAAGGAGGCTTGTCAAAAGATTTTGGCAAAGCGCTAATGACTAATGTTTGAACTCTTGTGTGCTTGTACTTATCTCGCTACACCCTTGAATTTATCGATTTTTCTAGAAGCTATACGTCATACTATAAGGATGTGTATGCAATTCTAACTTAATATTATACACTAGCTGTTGCTCGCGCCTTCGTCCCCGTTGATTTGTTTTTCCATTATTTCTTCGCTCCTATTAGTCGCAGCGTGATGTTATGTAGCCTAAAGCCTTCCTCGATAAATTGTCTATTCAATAAAAAAAGAATTTTTAAATTCTAACCATTAGTTCTTGAGATTAGCGCGTTCAAACAAACAAACTCTTCAGCTTTATATATATAATAATGTAAAAGTTTGTTAGAATGTATGTACGGCTAGACCGATTTAGTTGAAATTTGGCATTTAGATAGTTGATATCCTGGATTTTCAAACGGGATACTGAGTATCCCGGTACTGTTCCGGGGAAGGATACAACGTGGGTACAACCGCGGGGCACTGCTAGTCATCTATGTAAGTAGATCTAGTCATTTCTATGGTATATTCAAATTTGTTAGGAATGTGTCTTGCGGTTTGACATTTAAATATTGCTTGTTATAAAACGTCGATCGATGATACAAACCGATGAATAATATGACATATGTACATAACAGAATTAAAGATGTGCCTTTTAATATTTGTTTAAGCAAGAGACCATACTTTGATTATGGAATGCATTGTAGAAAAATCATGAAAAGGGAAGCCTGATAGATACAGATAAAAAAAACAATTGTATTGCTTTTTAAGGATTTAAATTTTCATCTCTATCTCAATCTATGTAATATTAAAAACAAAACTTTGTCTGTGTGTTTTTTTTTCTTCTTATCACACTGAAATTACTGAATGGATTTTAATTAAATTTGCAAAATTAAGAATAACATATCTATGCTAAAATTACGAAGAACACATTTTATTGACTGTTATAAATAAGCTTTAAAACTACTGAAACGATTTGAAATTTCTCTCACACTTGTGAAGCTACATAGTCCTTATAACTAGGAATGCAGGCGAATCCACGGGGCACAGCTAGTTATAGTAACAATAATTAGGATGTAAAACAGAGTTTCAATAATGAAATAGCCACAGCGAATGAGTGAGACAATATAATTAATTGAACAGCTTGTAGCCGGCTTTAGCCGAAAGGGTAGTCGGTTATTGGTTCGCACGCACACATGCACAGACACGTACGTAGACACTCACACACACACTCACACACACACGCACGCACGCACACACGCACACGGAACACGTGTTTTAACCCTTCCTTGTGGAACCGGTTGTGATGTTGGCTGAAGTTATATGCGTTTTGCTATTAATCTACTAACTTTATTAACATTATCACATTCATTCATCTACATTGGTTATGGGCTAGCGTTTCTCTTACCATCAGGAGGGCGTCCAGCTCGTCTCACCACTTCATAGAATAAAAAAATATTAACAATGTATGTATTAGGATAATTTATTAATCAGTAATTATTAAGGTCCTTATACATACCTACTTACCTAAAATTCCAATTTGAATAAGGTGATATAAATATACTTTTGCAAAGTTTATTCAATATAATTAGTATATTATATTTGTGAGTTTCTAAGGTTATAAATAAAAAAAATCACGTGCTCAGATTTTACGCGAGTAAAACCACCGGAAACGACTCGTTAATAAGATTCAGCAAGTACATAGGTGGTACAGTCCGCTAATGTTGAGTCAAAGTCCGACAATGTCTTTGAGCTCACGTGCTGCGACCATCAAGACATTATGCAGATCGCTGTCTCGGGGACGCTCTTCATCAGCCTCCGATTCGGCAAACTGCATCATGTATCATACACATACATATCGTATACACTATGACTCACATATAGATACATTTTATTAGACTAGATGTCTAAAAGGAAGGATTTTTGACGAACGAGATTCGAGAAATTCGAGAAATGATATAGTGGTTAGAGGAATTGTAGCCAGCTGCCAATTACCGGGCGAAACGCACTGAAATTTCTGTCTACTCTTGCTTGACAGAGTTGGTGAACTTTTAACGGATAAGAATCGCAGTCCCTTCATGGTTCCTCTGTGCTGTAGAAGACAGGCTTCTGAATCAATAGAGAATCCCTGGTATTCTTTATAGCTATGGCTATCATATGCATAAGAATATTCAAACACAGTTAAAAAATTGATAGATTGACGAACCCAAGCATCACCTGTACCAGTTTGGACTGTGATATAGAACTGCAATGATTGTATTAGTAAAAGTTCAAATAATGATGACATTAATAAGCCTGCAAACTACACTTTAACTAGTTTTTATTTGGACTACTTTCTTGATGGGAAAAACTTGGAAACGTTCAATTTTAACATTTACATTTTACAATGCAATACGATCTTTGACAAGATATCACTTTTAGATGAAGGTTTTCTATGGGACGATGGTACCACCAGCGAGTCAAGACTATTGAACCCTTTTCAGACATTCAGAAAAAATGAGACGACCACTTTTTAAATTAAAAAGAATTTATAGTAGGTTAGAGTTATTATTACTTATAAGAGTACAAGACGTAAAGCTTCCTTTTGATTTATTTTTTAATTTTTTCGTCTGTTACCAAAATCAAAATCAAAACTACTCACATAGGGAATCGTTTATTAACGTGAGACAGGCTTTGATTAAATCACACAGCTCGGCCCTAGCTTCTAAATTCTTCAGTCCACAACAAATTTGTGCAACCTTCCAACTTCTCGCTCGCTATGAAAATCACTTAGAGCCGACGTTACCTAAATACTAAAGTAATAAGCAATAACAAACGAAACTGAACGTCACTGTGGCTCGGCGCGGGGGCGCGGGGGTGCGGGGCGGGCGCGGGGCTGAGGTGGAGGGAGGCGGGGGGAGGGAGGCTCTCCTCCCAGCGCGGCTCGACACCTTTGTACAAAGCCAGCTTTAATAGCTACTTTCACACCACTACCGTATCACCGGGCGATGTCTAAAATTTTAAAAATAAAAAAATGATATATTTAAAATTGGTGACCAAAGGTTGTGCATCTCAGCAATGGTGACCATAGCTTACGTTAGGATACTTTAATTTTTATTGTTATGTAAGATAGTTAAAAACATGACGATGTAACAAAAATTCTCCGCTGAGTATATTACCTATATATATAATACTTTACATCTATGACCATAATGTACAGATCATGTTAAAAGTCCCGAGGACTTGCAGGTATCGTCAACACATGGCAACCGCTAGCACCAACCACTCATACTTCATCATCGCCTTAACGCTTCAGTCACAATATTTGCCACAAACAAACAGTGCAATCGGATTTATTTATGAGCTAAAAACAAACAAGTCGTTGACGGCGGAGAGTTCAAATTCTAGAGCTCCCAGCCACCCCCACGTTTCTAATTAGCCTTAAAACGAAACTATCTCATCTACAACCTAGTTCCAACCATATTTCTACCAACATAAAGTCTACATTTGAGTGCTAGGTACAATAATAGAGGACACTCGACCTCGCAGTGCGAATTTTTCTAGTTTGTTTGTTATCGAGACAGGTGTGAAGGATTCTAAACTGCGAGGGTCCTCCAGTTAGGATATTGTTGAATTGACTAATAAGTCAGAACAATGCGGGCTTTATCACCTTTGTGCGGAAATTGCCCGCGTTTTCTGATGCGAGACATACAGCGTGGAGCTGAGATCTTTACGTATTAATAATATATATGTTGAGAGATCGTAGGAGCAAGGTTTGGTACATTTTGAAGTGTCTTTGTGTGAGAAGAAATTATGATTTGTCTGTGATGTTGTTTTTAGCAGTGTGTAGTCGAGTCAAACATATTATACGTATTGAACTGGGCTTTATTAAAATTAGAAATTATTTAAAGTAAACAAATTCAAGAACAACTTAAAACTTTATCTAACGATCTCAAAATATAATATGTCATTAGGTAATGGTTAAATACGAATGTTTTCGACTCTGGCAAGTTCTCCGTCTTAAGCGATTCGCTTATAATAAACTAATAGCATTAAAATTGTTTGCGTTTGTATAATTTCTAAGAAAACAACGTTATTTACTGGATTAATTAAATGAAAAATTAATTAAGTGAAACGTAGAATTCTTGGACAGTGTGTACTGGTCGTGGTCACGGCACTATAAGCCTTATGTGTGTTCATTTAAGGTCCAATATCCCGTTATAAGACTAGAAGAATTTTCCAAACTGGAATACAACCTCATTATAAGAACTCCAATAAATTTTTAGCGTCGTCAGAAGTTTTCACGTCGTCCATCCCTGTCGCTCCCGAGGGGTCGGCCGATGCTGCGTCTCGCTCGCCGGCCGATTATGATAATATCCCTGGGGCAGAATATAAATTGGGCGCTTATTTACAATGAGTTATTTAATAGCAGCGTATCATCGTTATGGTAATTTTATTAAATATGATGTTGTTCAGTCGGATATCGCCTAGTTTAGGACTTGCTGTGTCATATTAAATACTTTGCCCCAGAAAAGAGGGTCGGGGAATTATTTTATGAGTATTTATATATAAGTACTTAATATTAGAGTATATAGTGATATTTCACAGACTAAAAATGTAGAAATCATAACATAAAAAGAAAAATCTATATACACAAATTTAATGCTTCACTTGTACAAACTTGTGCACCTTAAAAACCTTTCAACACCTAATTGTAATAGACCACATATAAGGTCTGATATGATATTCTAAAACATGAAATTGATTACTATTTCTTGTGCAAACTAATTATTTTGATATTACTGACAAACCTCATATCTTATATTTTCTAGACACACACAAACAAGATCAACAAAGCTTTCGCCAAGATCGAAATAGATCGCCATACAAAGACAAAGGTATACTGAAGAAGATATACTGAAATCTATTATCCACGAATTAAGAGATAGACTCTCTAGTGGTTATTAAGTCACGCAAACCCTAACAGGCCGATACAATCTGCTCCAAAAAACAAATATACTCGTCAGTGGTTCGAGCCCCGGACCCCAGCGCAGTCTACATAAAGCCGAAAGCCCCTACTTTTGGACTTTTTAAGGCAAGATGGCTTAATTTCGCTTTCTTACAACCTCCATTAGTGAGGGTCGCCGGGATTAGCATTAGAACAATGTGCAACTTCAGAGGGTTTGTTTTTTGTGTCGTAATTACGGTGCGAATGTTTTATTTTTTCAAACATTAAAATTCTTGTCTAAAGCTTCCTTTGCGTGGCAATTAAACCCAGTTTCGCTCTGATGGCTTTTTTATAGCATTATTAACAGAATCCTGTGCTGTCATATTATACCTAAGCAGCTTTAGAATTTATAATTTTAATTTTTGTTGAGATGAAAATTGTATTGTCTAAATTATCAGTTTAATACCATAAAATTAGGTACCAAGCATCAGTAAAAAAGTTAAATCATTACAGGACGAAAGGATTAGAAGAATAGACGATGCGTTTATCACCATCCATCTCATTTATATTACCACAAATTGTTTTAAATTAAATTTGTAACTGATATTTTTATTCTGTTCCTTGGTTTAGCTAAATTCTTACTGTTCATCTTCTAAGATAATCTAGGCGTTTTTGAAAAAGAAACGTTCCGAAAGTGATCATTAATAATTTAATATATAATTTTTCTATCTGTGATTTGTTTCGGCTCCTAGAAAATAAGTTTGCAAGTTGACGTAACCTAAGGTCTGCATAACTAACGTGGATTCCAAATCTATGGTTATATCTTGTTTAACTAGAAACAGGAAATATAATATGAGTTAAAATATCTAAAACAATGTATTTTTATTATGAAAAAGCACGACATTATAAAAAAGGTTTTAGAATAGCGAAGCAGTTGAATTGAAGTCGTCAATGAAAGTAACCCCAATGTGGTGTGCTGGGAGGCTTGCAAATCGCTTAATCCCGTAGTGTATGAATCTGCTATTTTCTTATAAAACTGCGATCTCGCTTTAATGAGCGTTTCCCGAGGCGAAACACTTTCACGATTTTAAGAGATTTTAGCTGGTGTAACGTATTTTGGGCCAGCTTTAGTCACTTACGAGACTTGATATTACATAAGTAAAGCTGCTAAGGTTACCTGTCCTTACGTCCCTAATTTAAGTATTTTAAAAGGAACAGGAATTTGTGAAGGTATAAAGATATGTTAAATGAAATTATATCATACAATGTCGATATTATATGATGAAAGTTTTCTCTAGTATTTATTTCTCTAATATCTAGGTATTGTAAAATATCAAATTTTCAATGACTATGTGTGTCGTCCACTTGTTTGTGACACAACCAACGCGTAGTAGATGGCGCTGTGTTGACATCTCGTCCGCTTAAATTAAATGATTAAAAATATATGCAAGTGACCTTTAATTATAGTCATACAAAATATAGTGTGTTTTAGGAAGATTAATTGACTTAAAGTGTTGTTTTTATGCTGAAGCGTCAATAAGTTCAAATAAAGTAAAAAGAAAAAATCTTACTTCGAGTGCTTCTGTCGTTAATATAAAACTAAACAAAACTTTCTCAAACAGTGTTAAAATTAAGTGTGAGTGAAATAAAAACTTATAAACAATTATTTTTACATACTTAAATCAAGTGATAATGTACTAGAAATGTGAAAGTGATATAGAAATTGTTGGGTACATTCAAAGTTTTGTTTTCAAGTCGTCAAGTCGTAAGATAATAACTTTGGCACTAATCATTTAGTACGAAATAGCCTAATAATTTTTTAGTATGTTTTACCGCCAACGTATAAATAGGTAGGTACGCTCCTAATTTAAGAATGGCAATTAGATGTCGGCGTCGTGTCATCATCTCAAAGCAATTTCGAACCACCTCTAGATGCTTCTAGACTGATTTCTATACGGACGCAAACTTCTTAATATAACAAAAATACAAATTCGCCCTTCAAATTCCTTGGTATAAATCTACCACTCATCGTAACAATAGTACTCTTTAATTCCTTGGACAATCTGTAGTCACTTCCAGATACAACGTAGGTATATAAATATTAAATCTTTAAAATTGTTCATGGCTTTGTAACGTTCCAATACGTTTGTCACAACGAGGTAGGTCAAGTTAGTTATTTCGTTTGATTTGTCTGCTCAATCCAGCTTCTATCCACAACTTTAATAATTAGCTATTTCGGTACAAAACGTCCATTTAACCGGCCGTTTCAGAGCTGGCGCGCATTCAAATCTCGCAACAACCATTTTGAAACAACGGACCACATTTCATTCTCGTACAGCGTCTTCAGAATTTACTATGTCCATGAAAAATAATTGCCGCGGCGGGTGCAAGCGAATGTCGACCTTAGCGCTTGGGGCTAGCGCACCGCTGGAACGGAATAATGCTAACTAAATACGAAGACTAGTTAGTCGTTTGTTTGCTACGAGCTAAGTGCCAATTGGTTGTTTTTTTCCTTGCTGGCTCGTTGCCCCTCCCCCCGCGCCCCGGCCCCCGGGGAGCCCCCCCCCCCGGCCCCCCCCGGCCCGTGCCCCCCACTCAGCTTCTTATCCACGATTGTGTCAGTGAAACGCGCTCGTGAGGTGTACTCATTAGTTTTTAGAGGAACAATGGCTAGGTGTTAGATTGTAAGAGGTGTCGCGAACAAACGACTGTTTGTTTTGCACACAAGCCCTGAAGGATGCGAGCAGAAAAGGGAGCTTATTATGACGGGCTGTTAGCAAGCTGTTGGATTTCGTTGTTATTGCAATTAGCTGGCCGGTTCTTGTATCACCTCGCTTGATACCAACCTTCTATAATGTAATCTTACTTTCCTATAAGTCTAGCTTAATATCTGTAGAATGTATCTTGTTGTCTCCAAATCTTAAATACCATAGTAATAAAGAAGTCGAAACATTGTCACCGTCTTCAATAATCATGAAGTGAAAAAACATGTTAAACTTTATACATATAAATACCTAATTGATCTTCAATATGATATGGGATTACTATTAGGATTTAAAGTGAGCAGAGCGTTTAAGTTCTTCTTGAACAAAAATAAATCTGAATATTTAATTTAAAACGAGTGCATTATAAAATTAATTTATTCTAATAGGCTACCAAAGCACATGGATGACATTAAAACAGAATTAGACTAGCGTCCCCTCCCGGAATCGCTCGCGGCGTCACCTTGAAACACCTATGCAATAACTGTACAGTACGCTGTGCAAAAATTTGCAACACAAACAGAATATTGCTCGAGCGATTATCGCCCTTACCGCGAATAGATTCGGCTGAAATTCGAGTGCTAGTATAATGGTAATCGCGTAATGCAATGCAGGAAGCGTGGTAGCTCGTAATAAACACGTTTTATACTTGAGCCGACCAGCGTAAGGTGAGCCGCGGGTGTGTGTGCGGTGGCCCCGCGCTGGTCGCGGCGCGGTGCGCGGCGGCGGGGCGGGGCGGGCCCGGCGCGGCTGGTGGGTTGCGGGCCCGTGTGCCCTAGTGCTCACTTCACACGTAGGACAAAGAGCCCTAACTGCCTGCTATTAACCCCGCCCGCCCCGGCCCCCGCGCCACGACGTTTTGATAGTGATGTTATTATGACTTCTTTAATCCGTGGACTGTTGTCGATGCTACAGCTTAAAAATTATATTATTTTATCCGATATGTTTTAAATTAAGTTTAAAAAATCAGTACATATTAAATATCAGTCATTTTTTATAGAAAAAAAACACTAAGCTTCCATTAATTAATTAAATACAATTCATATTCCTTAAAACTGCAATGTTTTCACAATCATAGAAACTACCCATTTGGGACTACGAAAATAATTATTAATCTAAGCATTAAATATTTTTCATGTTTTATGAAAAAATTACGTCAAATGCTAATAAATAATTAACAACATATTATTGCGCAGCCGAGCCATACGTAGCCATCCCTAGAGCACGCTCTCCTTGCAGCCTTCCCACTCAAATTAAAACCTAAAAGCTATTTGCATAAAATTCAAAACGGTTTATTTACTAGTCATAGCGCGAATACATCGTCATCATTTGCCATGTGACTTTCAACTTTATGATAAAAGCATTAGGGTTGCAATTCGAGTGTGAGACTGTTGAATTATTTGGACAAGTATGGCCGAGGGCGGCAGACGAAGACACATCTAGATTGTTTTCAAAATATTTATTTTACTTTTCAAAAGAATGTGACATTCTTATATTTTCATAATAGTTCCATTTCTTTTTGTTACTTAAATACGCTGCGAATTCAAACCGGTCTGACTTCACAATTTTTCTCATTTGTTATTCTACGAGAGATATTTGCGATTACTGCTCGATGATAAAATATAAAATGATGATAACAAATGATTCTGTCTATATATTTCGAACGTCTTGAATAATTTGTATCTATATCTACTAATATGATAAAGAAGTAAAGTTTGTGTGATTGTTAAATTGTAAGGGAAAATCTCAGGATCAACTGAACCGATTTTAAAAATTCTTTCACCAATAGAAAGCCACATAATTGCTGAGTGTCATAGGCTATATAAATAATCGAAAAGGATAATTAACATTATGCCCAACGAAGTGAGCACGGGTCAGCTAGTATTATATAAAAACGAACAATCATAAACTCATTAGGTACGTATGTACCTACAATAATTTTTTTATCTTTGAACGTTTATGCAAAAGATTGACAACGGCATCCTAGTTTGTCTAATCTTATACCTATTGTTGGATAAAAATAAGAAATAACAGATTAGGTTACAGCAACGAACTTTATACCTACCTAAATATTTTGTACCTATTACCTAAATATTTCATAACGCTCGTGGGACGGTGACCTTTTTTATGTATAAATATTATAATAGTCGAGTTTTTGTTTATATTTCCTAATTGTATGTTCTTATTTTAAACAGAGCAACTATCCGAGACCTAAATGAATATAGATACTTTTGACTTGACTTGTAAGAGACCAAATACATGCTATAACAATGTTCATAATATGTTTATTATAAAGAATATGAAGACTTGAATACAAATAATTTATTATTTTGATTAGTTTTCTTTCACGATTGCCTTTGTTTCTTCAGAAATGAAACGACAAGTGGGGTAAATTGTATCTACCTATAATTTGAATAAATATAGAAAATTAATAGAACAAAATAAAATTAACTAATCATTCTAGAAGTACTTATAATATTTATACAACACATGGATGTACAAAATTAACTAAATGTATCTAATTCAAATTGTCCTAAATAAACAAAATTACAGAACATGTGTAAGAAAAAAAAGTAATCTGATTGATACATCCTTCAAGGGTATTACGTGTGTAAGCATGTGTAAGATGAATCCAGCGGCTACAATGCCCTATTGTGAGGAAGTAATCCGTGGGAGGTGTGGCCTGTCACAATATTTAACGTTACTATTGTAGGCTGGCAACATTATTCTATTATATCCTAATTGAAGGGTTACCATGCCACACTGTTAGATTAAAATAGGAATACATTTAAAATTACTACTTAGTTTAAATTTAGCATTAGATTCTTTTTATTTTATTACATATGGCAGTAGGCTCTTTGTCCAATTTTTAGGTTATGTATTTTAATTATAAAAGAAATCAACGTTCCTAGTATTAATTTGTCGTTTATTTAAGTGCCAACTACGATAATGCAGTCGAATATCAATCACTAAGAAAAAGTTATACTTGACAAGTCAACAATGACCAATAAAATTACCTGCTTAACTTTCTTGTCAAATTTACAGAATATAATGTTGTGTAAACACACAAAGTGGCGCTAACGTTCTTTTGACAAGTTTTTGCCATTTCACAGAAAATCCTGTTTACATAGGCTACCGAACTTGATCAATTTTGCCGTCATTTTTATGTCATTCTACAGAAAAATTGTTATTTTAGGACACATCTTAAGTAGCCGTTGTTAAAAGAAATACTTCAAACACAAGTTTTATTTGTATTTAAGCACCTATGCAGCCCGCATTTTCTTCTTTTTGGCGATAACAATATTACTGTGAAAAATCTGTTCATTTGTATTAATATTACCTAATAATTAATTAAAGCTTCGATACATCATCTAAACCGCATTACAGAGCATATGAGTGCAATAAATTAATATCTAATAGAATACAAGGGCTGGTTAATTGAAAGCGTTCTGTCACTAGAACTTGTAATCCGCCAAGAATGTGACGATACAACCCCACCAGCTAACGTTGACCCCTCGGGGGCCGGCCGCGGTCGGCGCGCGGGCCCAGCAGTCCCCCGGGGGAGGTCGAGGTGCGCTGGCCGGTGGTAATACCGTCTAATACACATAGCTATTTCAATTACTAGCCCTCCGCATTCCGCCGGCTAATCCGCTAACAAAAGAGCGCTTATATTTGAAGTCATTTCTGTTTAATTGAAATTTTATTGCGAACTTGCGGCTTGAAATACGCAGCGCGGCTCATTCTTCGGCGATACTTTCACTTACAAGCTTATTTTATTTCTCTAGGATATTTCAGCGTCGAGGCCAATTACATTAGGTAGGTCCATAAATTTTAAAGAGACTCAAATGTCTTGATCAAGGTTCAGAAAATCGTTGTGATAACAACAGGTATAATGTGAGTGTTTAAACTGTAATATATGTAAACGTTTTTCAGTGTTTTGTAAATTCTTTTATAAAGCATGTTTTTGGTAGGCATTAAAGTTTGGTACTGGTTTGATTACGTCATAAAAATTTCTCGATAATTCCTGAAGCAGATCACGAAGAAGGCCGGAGATAAAATTACAAACAGCCCGAGTCACGAGCTGCGAAACAAAACGAAACCCCATCTCGTTAGCAATAATAAGTTATAACGATAATACTTTAGAGTTAAAAACTCGTTACCGAACAATTCCGAAGTAACAACTTTGAAATCGAGCCCCTTGTGCTTAATCTGAGTGAACTATACTCATTAATCGTTTAATGGAGTGACGTCATTAGCGGGTTGTCAGTGTCACACTCATTAGGCAACCGGCGCGGGGCGGGCAACCCGCGAGCTGTGGGCAACCTCGCGGATTAGCATGGAAGTCACGTTGTTGGGTTGCTGCGTTGTTGCGCCAGCACGCGCCAGCATGAGCTCCTATTTAAATAACTATACGAAGTATTGAGGCCACGCAATGTTGCTTTACGTTTGGCTTGGAATTTGCCTTAAATGTCTCTGATAAGCTTACCTATAAAGGAAACTCCTTGTTACCCAAGCAGACTTGATTGAGTCCTTTATGGAAATTGTGAACTTGAGTTACAAAATTTTAGGCTAACACATAAGGTAATTGAGATAATATTTAAAAATGTACATATAATAAAATTCACAATTAATATATTGATGTGAATATTAGTTCACCTACCGAAAGGTTTAAGGAAATCTTATTACGACGTTGAACAGGAACTATATACGAGTTAAAACCATAAAAATAAAAATATAAATATCCAATTACACCATTAATAAATAATAAATAGCAATGGGCAATATCTCCTCAAGTTGCCCACAACCCACGCTGCCCACGAAGACGTTTCAGTTAATTAAGGCATTCCTTTGAAATTCGATACAAATTTACAATAGATTGGTCTAATGATCGGTCGTCTTAATAAAGCCTGTCAACTAATAGATGTATGTTGTACTAGCTGTGCCCGCGACTTCGCCCGCGTAGAAAAGTGACTTTGGGCAGCATTTTTGAAAATTCCTAACCCGCGCAAGTTCAACGTAATTCTTTAAATTGCCATAACTTTTTTAATTATCAACCGATTGACATGAATTAAACACTAAATGTTAAGTGAAGCTTACCACAATATAAACTTGAAAACCCCTTCTAGATAGGATCAGCCGTTTCTGAGATTCCAAAAATCATTGTTTCGGGTTCTATTGCGTTAATAAAGGTCTCCTGTAATATTTTTTTTCATATATCTTCCATGTACAGACAGCGACTCGTTACGTTTTTATTATATGTATAGATAATTGCTATTCTTTAAAACGAAAAGACAATCTAATCACTCTTATATAAAGGATTTTTTGGAAGTTCTTAGGTTATGATTTTTCGCGGTAAAAATTATGTCACTGTCAAATGTTCCAACAGATAACTAAACCTCCATATTGACAACTTGGAACTTTTTTATTAAAGCTATAGGACAACACGTGTAACATACGAGAAGTGATCTCAAAAAGTCAGGAGCCTAATCCGTGACATTGTGTCATCCGATACGTCGCTATTGTCGCTTTTGTTGAGATGAAGTGGCGCGAACGGCTCTAAAAACATTCAATAGCTTGAAATTAGAGCACTTAGCTATCAATTAAGATTGTGCTATGAGTTCAATATCGAGAATTTAAAAGAGAGATTATGGGACAGCGTTTACTATATTTTGGACAGATTTTTTTAGCCCTTGCTAAGGGTCTCATAATATAATAAATTTCTATGGGTATTTTGCATGTTTATATTAAATGGTATGTATAGTCAAATACTTCTTTATGATAAGTATCCTAATGATCTTTAAAATATGACGGGCAAAAAATATTTAAACTTTGACAGTAGGTATTCATAGGGATTGAAAAATTTCAAATGCTAAGATGAAAATAAATAGGTTTTATAAATAATATTTATTGAAAGTTGTATTATTACAATATCAAACGTTTTAACTGTTAGAAGATATAAAACAATGTCGCTTTCTTTTGTCTGTCCTTGTGTATGCTTAAACTACGCAACCGATTTTCATGCGGTTTTTTAGATAGATACATCAATGCGAGTGCATTAAAAACACGTACAAATGAACACAAAATACTATACTATTTGAGGTTAGAAATGACGTCAATAAACAATTAATGACGTACACCGTTACCTACGTTGTGTAGAACAGGAAACACCAATAGTTCCAATAAGTCCCCATTATGGCAACACGTCGCGTCTCAAATTTCGCACAGATAAACAATTAGTCCGCAAACCAACAAAGGATAGAAGACGTTTTTTACATTAAATCCAACAAAGAGAGTTAAACACTTCCTCAATTGTGTGGAAATTGTACTATTGTCCGGTTTTTTGTTTGCGCGAATCAAACGGAGAAATTTAATAGGTCGGAAAACGTATTAGGTGTTCGTAAACGTTTCGAACTATTTGTTGTATTACTTGTATTGCCGTAGATATGTGTTCCTTAGTCTTATATTTCCATTAATTGTTAGAGGTTTTACGATTATTTACATCTAGCTGCCTTGTATGCTTAATCGATATATTGGAGAAAATATTTCTAGAGGTAACATTATTGTTTTTTTAACATTGACGCACAATTAATAAAATAAAATGAAGGTTTTACATAAACCCTCTGTAATTTAATGATAGCAGAGCTGCTTTTGGTGGTCACGACCCTCAGCCATGAGGTTATGATGAAGAAGAGAATTTAATAATAAATCACATAAAAAATATATACAAGCTATCGTGTGTTCAAATTGTATATTTCGAAATCTATTTATTAATATAACGTATATAGAGTTTTGTAAATTTCAACGTTTCCCTCAGCTAATTTACTAATGCGCTGCGAAAAATTAAGTACGTAACAGAAAAAAACTGCTAGAGAAAACCATCCTAGGTGGTGCAGACTACATTACATACTTACATAATATTCAATCTAGTTACTAGTCAGCTAGAGAGAGTTCTACTTAAAACCCTTTATTATTATTTCGAAACTTTCACTATAATCTTGTAAACAAGTTTGCTAACAATTTTATAAAAAAAACTTATCTATCATGCAACACAAACAATTTGTCTAATGTGTTAAAATAGTAATAGTAGTTCACAGGATCTACTACTAAACCGATTTTGTAAATTTCTTTACTAATCAAAAGACATATTCCTTTTAAAGGAGTAAAGGAGACTTTAATATCTCCAAAAATATTATTGAGAGGAATTACGTTAAACACTAGTAAAACGGCGTTATTCTGACAGTTGTGATATTTGTGTTTCTAGATACTATCATTCGGTTCTATTATACATTGAGAATTCGTCCACACTGTTCATATCCTACCCGACAACTTATTCCCTACACCGACTATTGTTTTTTTTTAAACCATCCTTCTACATCCAGGTATATTTCAAAACAAGAATTACGTAAATCGGTTCAGCTTTTATGCGCTTACCAAAACATTTAGTTATTATAGATTAAAGCTAGTAGCCCTTTCTTAGCAGCGTCCCGAGCGCTCCACAAATTGAGATTCCTCAGTAATTGAGTGTAATTTAATTAACTATGAATGTACAATTGTTGCAGGATTCCCGCAAATCAAGTCGCCCTACAGCCCCTCGCAGACGCACCTCACAGGTCAGATATTTATTGCTTTATACCTAATTTACATTATTTAGAATTTTCTCGTTGAGTCCTTACATTTTGGGTGCTATGAAATTAATTAAGTTCCTTCGACATTTGCCTAGGATCTTTGTATTGAAATTTTATGGCTTTTAAGAAGGAATTAAATCGAGCGGTATTTATATTCACGTATCTGATTATTCAGGCTAATCTATAAAATTAATAAAATGGGTTTTTGTATCTTTAATGAATAATATTATTGTTTAAGTATTAATTCTTGGTTATAAGTTTACGGGAAGTACTTACCCGTTTAGGATCGAAATTTTTCTACAAATAAAACCAATGTTCTGATTTATGGTATGTTTCTTACCGGCCTTTATGCATGTATTAGGTATAGCAACACATAACCTCTTGGATCATTCTATATGATAAAAACGCATAAAAATTGGTTGCGTAGTTTTAAAGATTTAAGGATAAAGCGACTATGTTTTATAGTATGTAAATTTCGACAGCTGGAAAAAAAATCGTAAGCTTTGTCCATAGCTAGCTAATAAATACATTAATAGTATAGGCTTATTTTAGCTATGTTGGTATATTTCACAGATAATGCAACATTAAGTGTGTTTGTTTACGTTCTAACAAGTCGTCATGACAGGCTCTTGTATATTTCCGATTCATCTTAGGAAGTATCGGAATCCTCAAAAACACACTAGGACCTATTTCATAGCAAAAAGCTTAACTTAAAAAAAATCTGCTTACAATATATTTACTGCGTGCAGTGTGTTTTTAATAATATCTACCTTTTAATCTACCTTTTAATATGATATTATTTCAGTCTGTTGTTCAGTTTCAGTCCGCTAAATTATGTGCTCATTTCATTATTAATAAAAATATTATACCCACAGTCAAACAAAAATGAACTCTCTGAATTTTATCAAAATAAAATATTTCATGATTAAAGCTTAAAGCTTGTAATTTAATGAAAATAAATATAAATCAGTTACAGATGATATCTATTTGAACTGTTGAATCTTACAATATCTTAATACATTAAATTTAAATTATGTGTCACGTTGTTTGTCCGCGATTGACTCCTAAACCATTGAACCGATTTGAAATTTAATTTGCACACCGTGTGCAGTTTGATCTACTTAAAACATAGAATAGCTTACATCATAATATATAAGCGAAGACGGGGCAGGTTGCTATTATATCATATATTTTAACATTAATCATTATGTATCTAAGCAACATTATAATTGAATTTAACTTAAACACTATAAACCTAGAGTTAGAAAACTTTGCAAGGAGATACTAAAATCTATTTTTTCTTGTAAATATCCAAATATGAGAGTGCGTATAGTTTTTGCAATCTATATAACAACCAGTTGTTCATAAAACATATGTGTTTGTGTGTATGCCAATATGCTCATGTAGAAACTAATTCCCTAAATTTAATTAATCACTCCCACGCGTCTTCCTCCTCATATAGGTATACTAGCTGTTGCTCGGAACTTCGTCCCCGTCGGATCTATTTCCATTATTATGGTATATTGAGTCAATCTTAGAAGATAGACATATACTGTCGCGGACTTTTTTTTAGATCATTTAAAGAGGAATAATTCTTTCATACATATTATTTTTGTATCTTGAACCGTTTACGCAGCGCACGCAAAGGAAGCCCTCAAAGATGAATAATTTTCCCCGATTTTTCCATATTTTCCATTATATCTTCGCTCCTATTAGTCGCAGCGTGATGTTATATAGCCTAAAGCCTTCCTCGATAAATGGTCAATTCAATAAAAAAAGAATTTTTCAATTTGAACCAGTAGATTCTGAGATTAGCGCGTTCAAACAAACAAACAAACAAACAAACAAACAAACAAACAAACAAACTCTTCAGCTTTATATATTATATTAGTATAGATATAGATTAAGCGTATGTTCTAAGCGGAGATTCCCGTCTAGGAACTAATATTGAACAATACACGGCTCTGATTTAGGAAAGTGGCTAGAGGTGGTTCGGAGTGGTGGGGAGGTCCCCGGCGCCCACCCCCCGCACCGCCGCGCACCCCTCGCTCCCCTCGCCCCGCGCCCCGCGCCACCCCCCCGCCGCCCCTCGCCTTTGTCTCAGTAATGAATCCGCCGAACGCCAAACGTCACAGCACGGCGCAAGCCCCAAGCCGATACCATAAATCATAAGTCACCGCTTCCGATATTGAGCCGTCATCGCCCCCCATAGAGTCCCTTTTCCCCGAACCACACATGGCTATTAATATTTTTAGAGCGGCTTAGGCGGGAAATACCCTGTAGGATGCAAATTAGAGGTTATAGTTCCGGTGCTCGAATTACGCCATTAGTCTCCCATATGGAATTGCTTTTCAATTCTATACTGTTTTTCAGAAAATTGCAAAAGCTTTCTGTACATCTTGTTCACATATTTCGGTATTGATATACAGAATATTGAGAAGAAATTTAGATATTAAGAATAATTCGAGTAAACATTAGCACTAAGCAAGTAGTAGGAAGGTACGTCGGTACAAGTGAGCCACCGGTCGGAGCTGCGGAATGCGTGTGTTGGCTCATTCCTCGTGTATTCCGCAACCCTTGTGTGGTTTATGAAAGCAACCTGAGCGAGGGCTCGGCAGCCATTTGTAAAAAATTGCCGCCATTTCTACGCGAGAATTT
This sequence comes from Eurema hecabe, assembly GCA_026213755.1. Lineage (NCBI taxonomy): Eukaryota > Metazoa > Arthropoda > Insecta > Lepidoptera > Pieridae > Terias > Terias hecabe. The sequence goes on from JADANM010005719.1 coordinate 8,571,138, forward strand.
CATATTTGGAACGCCGCGGGGAGGAATTCAGAATTGACATTTCCAACATCATGGCCGCTTTTTATTGTTCCTAAAACAATGAAACCCGATGCTCGTTTCGGCTGCTATTGTTTAGAAAGACGCCATTTTTAATTTTGAAATTATCGTGTTAGAGCTTTTTGTTATGCGAGCCAATATTATATATCTAGGTAGGTACAATATCATCGACCACTCCCCACTAATTTTACATGTGTCGGAATTTATTATAACTTTACAATTTTTGAATGACTTTAACCACTGTACACCCAGACACCAACTCACATGCCCATCTATGTCTAGGTTATCGACCGTCTGTTGGCGAGAAGGCTCTTGCTTTCCGCAATATGTAAACCATTCCAAAATTATGAGCTATTTCACTTTTATCATAGCCTATGATATATATAAGAGGCAAATCTGAACCGGAATTAAATTATTACCTTCTCATTTATGTGACAACTCTTATCTTCGCTATTTTTTCGTTCACTAATATAATATTAATGATACCACCTGAAACAGTTATTAAATCACTCTCTGACTTAAATTATCTAACTAAAAATCGACATTATATCTCGCCCTTGCACTAAATAGCCCAATTTGCATTTTTTTATCTATGTTATTACGTAGAATAAAATAAACAAATTTTCCCGCGCAGACGAGCACATCTGGTCTTCCCAAAAAAAGTTTCATCCGAAATTCACTAATTTGTTCAAAAACATCGTCAAAAGGTGTTGAGACGTCTCGAGTTTACTCACAAACCGATACACTGAAGATCTGCCTATAAATAAAAAGTGTCCCAAAAAAACAGTTCCGTCCTAAGTGTCAAAATGAAGCTTTCCACACTCGGTTAATATAGACATTATTAACCGACACAAGGTTATCTATTACTGCTACATTTATAAACCTTCCTGCCATAACCAGCAATCTATTATCGACCTTACGTCCAACAGTTAAAGTCTACAATTGGTCGAGAATGTTCCCCAGTGTCGGGTTTCTAAGGCGCGATGTTGTCTCTACTAAGTGGTTCTGTAACAATAACAAGTATTGGGACGGATCGGATTCTGTTCGGCTCTTTTGATTTCGCGGCTTTTTCTTTTGCTTGTCAATTAAAAATTATCATGTTTGCGTCTCCTCGTGTACGTCTGATGAGCCGTCGAGTGCCTTCAATAATTACTGCTTTTGTATCGAGTACGGTTACATTAATTGCTGGGCTTTCGTAACTATGATTTGCAGATATGAGGACTCAGTTCAGATTTACTAAGTATAAAGTATTTTTGGCAACTGGCCTATTTGTTACTTATAATATAACCTTTACTAATCCATTGTGGGTGAGTGTGTTAGTCCGGACGTCCTGAAGTCATGTGCATAATTTTAAATAGAATGCCAATTATGGCATTTCCTGTTTAAAAGCAATAGCACAGCATTAGAATAGGAGAACACATAACACATCAAATCAAAAAACAGTATTGGGTTTCTTACCACTAAAACTATGAGACTCAGCTATATAGATATTAATTAAAAAAATAATCTAGATATTACGTCTGCATCAAAAATAACCAAGTCATAAGCTCTCGTAGTGGGAGTTATTAAGTATGTTTTAATTAAACTGGTATTTGTAGGAATAGTTTCTAGTAATGCTTCGCAAGGTACGAGGCTAAACTTTAAAACAAAATGTTTGTCAATATGTGTCTGTTATTTCAATGACCGTTTTCAGAAAGGTAAACAGATTTTTGATAGTTTGTTACATCTTTAACACTTCTAATTTGGTTCGATCGGACTTTCTTGGGCGCTATCGCGAATATGAATGGGATAAAGCTGGATTTGAGGCCTGCAAATATATTCTGGTTAATGTAGAATTGAGTGCAAGTTCTTACATATTATGGTCTTCAGATATGATTTGATTTGATATGAATAGTTACGGCTCCAATCATATGAAGTAGATGCCGTTGAAACGAGTACATTTTTACTAAAAGATAAGTTTTTTTTCAACTTAAGTCTCTGCTGGAGTATTCTCATATTAGCACTAGTTATAAAACATGGATTTATTCCTTTCAATAGAAAAGAATAAGGCAGTGCTTTAATATACAGAGTTTGTGTCTTTATCCGTGGTCTACGAGAGTATCCGAACTCTGTGCCTCTACGCGCGTAGCACGCCTACAACCGTTTATCACAAACTTTTTCTTTAACAACCCTTCTCTCTCATACACCATTATATTTGCAAATTAATCGAGAATATTAAAATTAAGCGTATTTTCTAATAGACTGCGTCAAATGACTAATATTTGACGATTGTTCCCCAAACACTACTGCGAGATGTCGCTCGAAAAGAAGCTCGAACAAAGCGATTCTGGAAATGAATTAATAAGCAAAATTGTGTGCAAACAATCTCCCCTAGCTGTGTAAGTGATATACTAAGCAAACCGAGAAACAAGTGTCAGGCAAATATACTAAATTGCCAACGAAAGGTGTCCTATGACTTCGACATCTGCTGTTTCGCACGAAAATCACATGCTTTATTAATATATTTCTTATATGAAATAAGTGATATTTTATTAAACTAAAAACTAGTACTAAGCAGATTGCTGGCAACACAATTTTTGTGTACTTTTAAGATTTTACTATTAAGATATTGCTTAAAACTAATCGAAATGCATACTTTTCGGTGCAATAGAATGTTGTCGTTCTTACGTGGTCGACAAAATTTCTCTTTAATGAAGGATTCTTATGGTGCTAAGTTATTATTTTCCTAAATATAACTTGATAAATTAAGGTTGCTAAACGATTATATTTGAGTAACGCCACATTACTTAGAAATAATTTATGTATTGATAGTTGCCACTTACTTCTAAGATGAGCTACGCTAAGATCATGACATTTTTTTTAAACCTTTAAGCTTATCATCAATAAAATGATACTGAAAAACCTCTTTTAAAAATTTTGCTGTTAATTAAAAATAGAACTAGTTTATTATTTTATTAAATCTTGAGGTGTTAAGTATACGACTAGGTATATAGCAACACTGCTTCTAAGTTCTGACAGAAACTGAAAAGTATAAATTTAAAATTCTTGTTTATTAGATTATGTTGAGGACTAAAGAGTAATAGCGTTTAACATTCCTGATAATATTAAAATTGTTAAGGCTATGTTTGACACTATGCAAATTATATACACTTTAAATAAATTTCTCTTAGTACAAATAGCCTTTATTTCTTTGTTTTAAGGGTCCAAATATATTCTCTGATTAGGCTATCAGAATTAAACACTAGGTACCTTTTATTATTCAATTTCATGTTGAGTTCCAAATAAATAGTGTATCGTTTTATTTACTATCATTTAATTCCCATCTTCAACTGTCATTTTTATTAATTTCCCTATTCCAAGGTTTATCAGAGGACGTCTTATGATTTTTTTTGTAAATTAAAAGATTCATGATTGGACCAGAACTTCATTAAATATTTAATATTGATATGATTTCTGAGAGTCTACTTAATAAGGCGTAAATACATACAAAAGGAGAGTATTCAAATCTAAATAAAGTCCAATTAAAAAAAAATTCAATATAAAACCAATTAATTATTAGGGAGATCTATGTTAATTATAATCTATAACTAAAGTGTAGAAGATTTATGAGCAGAGGCTTATTTTAATAAATATTTTCAATACAATGAACATTAGGTATTTTTTGCTTCTCTAATATTAAATCAGAGACAAGATTATTTTTTACGATTAGATGTAAAAGGTCCCTCTTAATTGGATAACGACTTATCAACCAGAACGCGTCAGGAGATAATCAACCTTATGCTAATGTAATAAGAGTGTTTACCCCGACTTTTATCTGAAGGCTCTTGCCAGTGTTTTAGCAATTATAATGAAGGCGAAAGTGCCTCATTACAGTGTCAGTACAAAACGTATTCTTTACACGACGTTGGATACAGATGACTAGATGTTCAATCATTCTTATGTTTTTTTTAAGTTAGAAAGTAAAGACAATAGACAAAGCCTTTGTCTAGTCAAATGTTAGCTTAACTTTCTATTTTTAATTAGATGTCACATGTCTTATGAATTCAGATTACAATCCCATGTGGTATTGTTCATAGCTTTTTAGGAACAGATTATTATACATATTATATTCTTGTTTTAAATATGGCAACACTTATATTAATATTGATTATTCTTAACTTTTAATAGCTCTAATTAAATAAAATTTCATATCCATGATAATTAGATATTTTAAAGAGTTTTTTTAATGTTATGCTTTTTTATTTCGCCTCTTTAATATTTCAGACATTTTTTGAGCCAGGCTGTTATTTTAGTAAAAAAAAATGTCTTTATGCACAGGAACAAGGAAGCCTATCATTTAATTAAACAACGAAAAACTTTTTGAAGTCTTTCTTTTTCAAAAAAATAAAAAAAACTACGTTTATCAATGGGTTTAATTCCAGTAATCGCAAGCTCAGCTTATTAGTTGCACCTGACACAAAGGCTAGACAGACTAGCTATGAATAATTTACAACAAGCAAACACGCCGTATGTGCCATGTCGCACTACTCGTACATACATACACACGGAGCCCTCCGGGGACCCTCCCTTGCCTCTTACGAGAAATTTACAATTGAAAGATGTTCCTCTAGAATTAATTCATATTTATCGATGTCTGAGGACTTATGTGGAGTATTATTTTTGTTTTAATAAGTTTCATTAATAATTATCGTCATAGTTAGAAGTCGTATGTTTGTCAGTATCAAACCGTTGGGTCGTAACGGCCAGTCTGTGGTTCGATTCCTGCCTTGGGTGGTTTGGTTTGGAATTTGGAAGAATACTACAAAATTACATAATGTAAAATAATAACAATACATGCATAAATGCGGGTAAAAATATACATTTTAAACATTATAAGTAACCAATAATCACGTCAATAATATACGAAAACAATGTACCTAGTTATCAGTCTTTTGTAAAAACAATTAACAATTTTTAAATCGTACAGTATACAATGACTGCAAAAATTTAAATAGTTAAATTATATTTACAGATTAAGACCAAAAGAGAAAAAAATAAGTAAGAATGATGCAATGATAGCCTTAGACAGGTAATGATGATTCTGTGATAAGTATAGAGACCTATATGTAGGAGGTTAGTGTGTAGTAGGTCAGTTGAGTTCCCAGTCATAGGTACCTATGACACTATACTGACTATAATTAATAAAATACTAATCATAATAATAATATGATTTTCTTATTTTTAATCCTGCAATACCTACATAAGTAGTCTAATTTTATTATATATTAACTTAACTTTTTAATAGTCCTAGCTTTATTAAATTTTTAACACCGAAAGAGAAAGAAATAATAAATAATGATACAGCGATAGGCTAATACAGGTAATGATGGTTCTGTGATAAGTATAGATGTATGTAGGAGGTCAGTGTACAGTGTACAGTGAAGTTCTAAGTAGGTATAGTGCCATAGGTATGTCTAATGAATTTAGATGATTGTCATCTGATCTGATCACACGAGGTGTCTATAAACAGAGTACAGACGTACAGATTCAGACAGATACAATTAAATGATTTTCTTATTTTTAATCTGGCAATACTTATGTCTAATTTTATTATACTTAACTTTTTAATAGTCCTAGCTTAATTAAATTTTTAACACCGAAAAAGAAGAAATAATTGAGAATCTTATAACATCTTATGACTCAAGGTAAGGAGCGTCAATGTAGTGCACCCCTGCCCGGAGCAAAGTTCTGGGT
>JADANM010005719.1:8577006-8631518 GCA_026213755.1 Eurema hecabe
TGTCGTTCTTACGTGGTCGACAAAATTTCTCTTTTATGAAGGATTCTTATAGTGCTAAGTTATTATTTTCCTAAAGATATCTTGATAAATTAAGGTTGCTAAACGATTATATTTGAGTAACGCCACATTACTTAGAAATAATTTATGTATCGATAGTTGCCAGTTGGGTTTTAAGATAAGCTACGCTAAGATCATGACGATATCATTTTTAAACCTTTAAACTTATCATCAATAAGGTGATACTGAAAAAACTCTTTTAACAATTTTGCTGTCAATTAAAAATACTTAGACTTAATTTATTATTAATTTCTTGGGTCTTGAGGTGTTTAGTATAATGGCAACACTGCTTCTAAGTTCTGACAGAAATTCTTAAAAGTATAAATTTAAAATTCTTGTTAATTAGATTATGTTGAGGACTAAAGAGTAATGGCGTTTAAAATTCCTGATGATAAATAAATAAAATTGTTAAGGCAATTTTTGACACTATGTAAAATATATACACTTTAATTTTTACTTCGTACAACGAGCTTTTATTTCTTTTCTTAAATATAGCGTCCAAATATAGGGTCCAATACGATGTTTGGCTATCACAATTAAACACTAGGTATCTTTTATTATTCAATTTCGTGTCGAGTTTCAAATAAATAGTGCATCGTTAGTAAATTTACTATCATTTAATTCCCATCTTCAAATTACTGTCATTTTTATTAATTTCCCTATTCCAAGGTTTATGAGAGGACGTCTTATGATTTTTTTTGTAAATTAAAAGATTCATGATTGGACCAGAACTTCATTAAATATTTAATATTGATATGATTTCTAAGAGTGTACTTAATAAGGCGTAATACAAAATGAGAGTATTCAAAGCTAAATAAAGTCCAATTAGGAAAAAAAATTAATATAAAACCAATTAATTATTAGCGAGATCTATGTTAATTATAATCTATAACTAAAGTATAGAAGATTTATGAGCAGAGGCATTTTTTTATAAATATTTTCAATACAATGAACATTAGGTAAGTTTTGCTTCTCTTATATTAAATCAGGGACAAGATTATTTTTTACGATTAGATGTAAAAGGTCCCTCTTAATTGGATAACGACTTATCAACCAGAACGCGTCAGGCGATAATCAACCTTATGCTAATGTAATAAGAGTGCTTACCCCGACTTTTATCTGAAGGCTCTTGCCAGTCTCTTAGCAATTATAATGAAGGCGAAAGTGCCTCATTACAGTGTCAGTACAAAACGTATTCTTTACACGACGTTGGATACAGATGACTTGATGTTCAATCATTCTTAAGGTTTTTTTTAAGTTAGAAAGTAAAGACAAAGCCTCCGTCTAAGGAATGACTTTTGAATGCCTAACTTTCTATTTTTAATTAGATGTCATATGTCTTATGAATTCAGATGACAATCACATGTGGTATTGTTCATAGCTGTTTAGGAGCAGATAATTATACATATTATTTTCTTGTTTTAAATATGGCAACACTTATATTTAAATGTAAAGGGCTTCTCCTAGAAGATTTTAAAAACCAGCCTTAGTCGCACACAGTGTAATAATATTTAGATATTATATTATATATAAAATCACATTTTATTTATTTGTTTTTGGAACATATACTCTTTTATTTATGTATAATGTTAAATTTTTAGTGTTTATTTATATACTATCTATCTATACAATCATATTTTGAATATATTTGTTTTGTTCAGTTACTCCCTACTTCTATTGTGTGAGTTTGAGTTGTTTCCTTTTCATTGTTATTTATTTAAGAAGTTAGTCACTGTCTGTTTTAGGAGCCACTGAAAATCAGCGTTGGAGCTGTTCGCAGCTCCAACACATGCTGAGTGGTATCCTCTTCCAGAGAAATACTGTTTTTTTCCCTTTCCTGTGTTTTTTATTTGTTTACTTCACGTGTGTATTGTTATACTTATTTTGTAATCTGCTCTGGAATAAATGTTTCTTTCTTTCTTTCTTTCTTTCTATATTAAATTTGATTATTCTTAACTTTTAATAGCTCTAATTAAATAAAATTTCATATCCATGATAATTAGATATTTTAAAGAGTTTTTTTAATGTTCTGCTTTTTTATTTCGCTTCTTTAATATTTCAGACATTTTTTGAGCCAGGGTGTTATTTTATTTAAAAAAAAATGTCTTTATGCACAGGAACAAGGAAGCCTATCATTTAATTAAACAACTAAAAATTTTTTAAAGTCTTCAAAATAAGAAAAGAAGCTACGTTTATCAATGGGTTAAATTCCAGTAATCGCAAGCTCAGCTTATTAGTTACACCTGACACAAAGGCTAGACAGACTAGCTATGAATAATTTACAACAAGCAAACACGCCGTATGTGCCATGTCGCACTATTCGTACGTGTGTATGTACACGGAGCCCTCCGGGGACCCTCCCTTGCCTCTTACGAGAAATTTACAATTGAAAGATGTTCCTCTAGAATTAATTCATATTTATCGATGTCTGAGGACTTATGTGGAGTATTATTTTTGTTTTAATAAGTTTCATTAATAATTATCTTCATAGTTAGAAGTCGTATGTTTGTCAGTATCAAACAGTAGGGTCGTAACGGCCAGTCTATAGTTCGATTTCTGCCTTGGGTGGTTTAGTTTGGACTTTGGAAAAAGACTATAAAATTACATAGTATAAAACAAATTCACTTTCTTCTATCTGCCTCTATGTATGTATGCTTTTTTTATGCGAGAGGAAAATTTGTGTATGGTACCTACATACATGCATAAATGCGGATAAAATATACATTTTAAATATTATAAGTCACCAATATCACGTCAACAATATACGAAAACAATGTACCTAGTTATCAGTCTTTTGTAAAAACAATTAACACATTTTAAATCGTACGGTATACAATGTTAAATTATATTTACAAATTAAGACCGAAAGAGAAAGTAAGAATGATGCAATGATAGTCTTAGACAGGTAATGATGATTCTGTAATAAGTATAGATGTATGTAGTAGGCCAGTGTACAGTGCAGTTCTCAGAATAGTTTCATATATATGTCTAATTTAGATGACTGTCATCTGATCACACGAGGTGTCTATAATTACAGATACAGATAATCAAATGATTTCCTTATTTCGAATCTGGCAATGTACTTAACTTTTTAAAAGTCCTATCTTAAATAATTTTTTATCACCGAAAGAGAAAGAAATAAGAAATAATGATACAGCGATAGGCTTATACAGGTAATTATGGTTCTGTGATAAGTATAGATGTATGTAGGAGGCCAGTGTACAGTGTACAGTGCAGTTCTAAGTAGGTATAGTGCCATAGGTTAAGTATGTCTAATGAATTTAGATGATTGTCATCTGATAACACGAGGTGTCTATAAATCTGTATCTGTACAGATAATTAAATGATTTTCTTATTTTTAATCTAGCAATACTTATATCTAATTTAATTATACTTAACTTTTTAATAGTCCTAGCTTAATTAAATTTTTAACACAGAAAGAGAAGAAATAAGTGAGAATCTCTTAACATCTTATGACTCAAAGTGGGGAGCGTCGATGAAGTGCACCCCTGCCCGGAGCAAAGTTCTGGATAGCATTACATTGGTTATGGGCTGGTGTTTCTCTTACCATCAGGAGGGCGTCCAGCTCGTCTCACCACTTCATAGAATAAAAATAATAATTAAATGACGACCGCTTGGCGCAGTGGTAGCACGACTGCTTTCTGCGCGAAGGGTCGTGGATTCGATCCCCACACCGGAAAAATATATTTGTAATTTACATTTGTATTTTCTGGGGTCTGGGTGTTGCTATGTATTGTATGTATGTATTTACAAAAAAGTATGTTTATGTAATTTATTCCGTTATCTAGTTGCCATAACACAAGATTCAGCTTAGCTTGGAACTAGATGGCGCTGGGTACAAATGTCCTGAAAATATTTATTATTATTTAAATAAAATGATACAGCGACAGGCTTATACAGGTAATGGTGGTTCTTTAATGAGTATAGATATATGTAGGAGGCTAGTGTATAGTGCAATTCTCAGTACAGTAAGCAAGGGAGATGTTTTAATTGGCACTCTGGCGGTATCGGCGGCTCGCGGCGTGCACTGACGCTCGCCTGCCACTTGACGATTATTTGTAGTTTGGAATACTAGATTACAACAACAACTAATACGGATTTGTTGCTACTAATGTTATCTATGATAGTTACTCTTGCTGTAACGCTTAAATTACTTAACTGGAAGCAATCAAATTTGGAACAGAAGTCGACTAGATAACATTACGTTATTAGAACTATGAATTCGACAGCGAAAGCTAGTTAGCTACCGTATTTTAAACATATGAGTACATGTTTGGGTCTCTTAACAATAGATGTAACTGAAAACTTTTTGTCATTCAGTCTAAATTAAGGTTTTGAAATTCTTATTCAAGTCTAAATCATTTTACCAAAAAAAGAAATTTTCGTGTAAACATGCCATTGCCTTAACCAATGCCAGTTTCACCGTCACTACAGTCTTCATATTCAAGAAATATGTAAATAAATCGATGGGTCTAAGAAAGCCCGTGCGAGCCGCGGACTCCGGGTGAATTGGGTGAAAAATATTTGACAGCCCCGCCCTTGCGAACCCCACTTAACCCCCCTACCCCCCGGTAACCTCTCCTCAACCCCCCCTCCCCTCCTGCCCCCGCCGTAAGAAAGCTATAATGTTATTACCAGGCCATTATATTTTTGCGCTCGGCTGCGCGCGCTCTAATATCCCTCTTGTTTATTGTACACTTTTCTAAATTAGATTTTATTGACGTTTGTTTTTCTTTATAGTTGTTTAAACCGTGTGCACATTGTTAATACGTATACGTTGTCTTATACATATAAGATCTTCATTAGATGAGTAATATACTTAATTACTCATCTAATGAAGATTAGGTTACTCAAAAAAGGTTACAACCCTTAAAAAAAATAAGATCAAAAATCTGAATATCAATGACGTTACTTCGTAAAGCGCCAAACAGCATTTGTTAAACATTATCTTGATCGACTTTTCCAATTCATCAATGTAAACAATTTAAGTGGATCTGACCAATCGGGCGCGACCCCAAGGGTACAATCCACTAAGTGATGAGGTACACCTCGCTAGGGTACCCGAAACGTACCCGCTGTAATGCGCACTGTATATACAGGACTATTTGATCTTGCCTATCAATAGTAAACGACTGTACCTTATATAAGGACCTACAGCTTCAGTGGATGGAACTCATGAAATACGTGTTAAGTTAATTTGCACATTTTCTTTATTATTTACTGTTATACTTGTTAACCGTCGCGTTTCGTATGATAGTTTTACTCAAGATTTATACTAAAAAATAGTTTTGGTAAATCTAAACTAATAAACTTTGCACAAAACTTCTCCAAACTAAATAAACAAATGTTTTTGTATGAATTTTGCGTTGTAGGTAATGAGTTTGATTTTGAATCAATTTCATTTATTTTTGTCCAAAAGATGATAGACCTCAATAGATCATGCTATAAAGATGTTATATAATTCCCAATATGTTGCTGTAAATGAGATCTCGACCAATTAATTTATTAAAATCTGATTATTTTTGATATCTATCAATCTATATATAAAAGAAAGTCGTGTTAGTTATACCATTTATAACTCGATAATGGCTCAACTGATTTGGCTGAAAATTGGTGGGGATATAGCTTAGAACCAGAGGAAGGACATAGGATACTTTTTATCCAGTTTCAAGGGGAATAATTTTTTTATGAAAGTAAACGCGGACGGAGTCTAGGGCAACAGCTAGTTATGAAAAAAGTAACTAACACAATAATTAACATTAAATTTGAATGTAAGAAAAACGCCAAACACCGCTAATGCATAATTATCAATAAATAGGTATACTTCAAAACGATAATTTCCAAACGAGCTCTAATTGAAGGCTTCACACAACACATGCTAAGCACACGCTAAGTACAATATAATATAATTAAGTTACAACACAATCGGCTCGCATTGTGCGCCGTAAACCTTTAATTGACGTTCGTTAAAGACAATGACTCATTAGCGACGGTAAATATTGAAATATAACAAGTGTCATACATTCGTTGGAATACTCAATTATATCTCATTATGTGATTGCTAGGTAAATATTGTATGAGGGTTTCGGACCCACATAATAATAGGTCTTTATTTTTTTGACGTTTCAATACGTAATACTTTTAATTTTGATGATGAGACTATTTAACAAATATTTACAGTATATGGCCTATAATATTTGAAAATAATTTCAAATTTGCATAATGACATCCCGAGTTTTTTAAATTTAAAAAATTAAATATTAAACCAAATAAAATGATGTAATAAACTCGAACAGAACAATGGTTTCGCCAAACCTAATTACAGCGTAATATGAAAACCTTCATTCACATCCGAATTCGTGTTGATTTGAAAGCGTGGTCCGAGCTGGCAGTCGGCACAAAGGCGCGAGATCACAATATCAGACAAAACCAGGGGCTATAAAAGTCTTTTTGCTCGTTTCTCTTAACACTTGGCGTGTGAACGAAACGCGATACCTTTCAAAAGGGCTTGATATCTCCGAGAACGCTTCTATTTACTTAAGTACTTTGATTTTGTGAAATATCGCCTTGAATTTGGGGCAGCCTTTCAAGCCAGTATTCTAAGGCCTAACGCGCACCGGGAATGGGTCAGACCAGGTTATTTCAATTTCTGATAATAACAGATAATAACCATTGGTTTTTAATCTCTTCATTCGTTTCTGTGTATCAACATTCTCGATATGACAATAAGGAGAGGATTGCTTTTGCATTAAGCAATATGATTGGGGATATATTATTCACGGTTATATTTCTTCTTCAACCACGCATTCTAAGACACAACAGGGTTTGATCGACGAACTTGTGTGTCTAATTAATTACGTATTGACTAGAAGGAAAATTTCTGTGTGTAGAAAAATTAAAATTTGCTAATGGCCTTGGATTCAGTTCTAAATTTATATCTGTTTACGATTACAAACAATTGCTTTAAATAAATGTAGGTTAGGTCTTCTTATAAAATTGAGAATTTACCAAAAAATTTGGAAGTTTTATTTTTAGGCCCGTCAGCTGTTATAAAATTGATTTTCTATTTTTGCAAGTCTGGTGTAGCATATTAAATGAAGGAGTTTTATTTTTTATTCTTCTGTTAACTATTTATTTTTTGTTTCATGTATGTAGCTGTTCGACAATTCTACTCAGGTAACATTTTTTGTTTTTTAATATTTTTCAATTCTTGCCAAGATACTTATGTTATTATAATTTTATGTTATTTAGCTTTCTTTCATATTTTATATGTCCTTGTGATCATAATAGTAATAGTTTCAATATCATAATAGTTTCTATTTGCCTTTAATATTAAGTAAGTGCTTACTGCTAGTACTATAATAGTTTTACCACTTTATTTAAGAATATTTCTTACATTCACGTCCCGTATGCTGGTGCTCTTCCTATGTTAGACACCAAAACAGCTATATGATTAGAAATGATGCACGAAATGTACCAGGGCACAAGGAATGCGAGGAGCTCGAGGCTGATATGATTAGACGATAAAGCGCGTCGCATTTGGCGCAAATCGAATAATCAGAATGTGGCGTCGAATTGGCTGCGCGCGGAAATTGGCAATTTCTTCCTCGCCGCTAATTGTATGCGCTCTTCGGAACGCTTGCAATTGAAATTTAATGTCATTTTTTATGTCCCACGGATTCGCAGGATTGCGAGAACGGCCCTAGAATTGTGCCCTGCGGCGTGCCATTTCCAAGCTTTTAAGTAGCTTCGTCTGTAGTTTTTTTTGGAGTTTCCATTTATTCAAGTAGAGTCTATAAAAAAGAACGAACCACAAAAAGACGGGTAGTCATTAATTTGTATTATATTTAAAGCGTAAAATATATCATTCACTATTTTTGTAACACACCAACGCTTCATTAAAATATTAATAAGACTCGGGAATTTAATAGCTATTATATTAATATCTACCAAAGTGTAAAGAAAAGGGTACAAGTTGAATCAAGATGTGAACGTACTCGTCTCTTTTAAGCCCTTTAATCAAGCATCCATCTCTATTGTATCATAACATCTAAAAATGTTAAAAACATCAAAAGTCGCGAGGGGAGGTGTGAATCTTCTTCACACTTCAGCATCAGCGCTAAAACACTTCTTCATTATGGAGCCGTAAGTCCACTCGAGAGACTAAAGCCCGAAATTATCCCCTTTCCCTTAGGATTCGTTTTTTTATTCATCGCTTTATTTGCTTTCAAGTGCCTTCGTTACTTAGGTCTCAAATTGGATCCAAAACATACCTAAGTAAGTCGCGAACGTCGTGGGAATATTATCATTATTTTAGGTTTATTCAACTTTTTGGGATCCTATAATTGATATAAACTGTATATCCATATTTTTATATTGTTTTAAATATAAGGATTATATTAGACATTGATAGAAAATCTAGCATATTTTGTATCTGACGATTAATATATTTACCTATTATTATTTCCTCAATTGTAGATTGTCGAAATTTTTGGTGACTTTGAAGATAGGTAGAAAACTAAAATTCCATCTAATAGGCACCGGTTGTTTTAATTACCGTTTTGTAGTTTTGAAATCTATTATATAATTATGATAGTTTATTGTTTAACTCTGATAAGTTTTCGACAGCACGACGATACTTATAACATACGTGTAAGCCAAAATAAAACGTCGTAACTTGTAAGACATTTAAATACAGGTCCATTTCCACGTACATCATATCCGTAACCTCATTTAATCTCGTCTGAAGGAGAGCTAGCGTGTCTCGCAAATAAATCTAATTTCGCCGAAGATTGCCGACGATTGCCGACGATTGGCAACGATTGCCGACGATTGGCCCAATATCACATACTCTACCTTTCAAATACTTTTATCGAATTTCGATATTCATCGGCTTTATGACGGAATTCTTTGCAAATACGTTAAATTCTATTACGACGCTTGTAAGATTTATTCGCAGTACAGTAACCAGCTAGGCTATATTAGAACAATTAATAACGAATAAAGGAAGATTGTAACTAAAGATTGAATATTAATTTTAGTCTAGTAGACAATTTTTCTATTTGTGCTATAACGAATTGGATTTTTCATTTAAATAACCACATATTGCAGTTTCAGGCTAGTCAAATTAGTCTTAGTATACATATAGATAATTGTTTTATCAACAAAACCTATATTATAATATTAATATTATTATTTCTATTACCACCAAATATAAAAATTCAAAAACAATAATTTTCGTTTTATTTAAAATAATGATTGTTCTCTATCTATAGGTACTTTTATTTGATATCAAACGAAATAACCAGCATAATATGTTGTACTTAAGTCACCTTTTAAGACACAAGACTTATAAAATTATACCGATAAATAAATTCGTAGCTAAGTAATAAATATCATTAGCATTTACAACATCAAGAGACTCTTTAAACGCGAAACAAATTTGGTCAAAATAAAAAATCCGCCGATTATCAAGGAGCAATTACCAAATAATTATGCGGCTCAAAGAAAAGGTCGCTTGTTTGTTATTATGTGCAACAGTAGAAGTGCCGGGCGCGCTACCTCAAGCATTTTAGACCCTCCCTTTAACTACAAATACCCTTAAAATGAACCTTATCACGTGACAGTAAGGTCTATTTTCTTCTTGCTCGGGTGTTCGTGGCGTCGCATACATTGTAAGTCTAGTAATGATCTTACGGTAACCGATTTATGATCCCTAGTTATGCGTGTTTCTTGTATTGATTTCCAATTTGAGCGGAGGGTAGACACTTGATAGCGTGTAGGTATTCGAACGAGGAAAGCCTTTTGAAACAAGTCTTGAAGAAGGTTTGGGTTGCGGCTGTTTCACTCTTGAGTAGTGAAAATACGTCCTTATATTTTTGTTCTTGAAATTTAGCATTAAACTTTCAATGTAATGATGTACGAAATAGATTTTTTTTTCTTACTGTATTGTGTATTTATGAATATTGATTCATGCTAGTATTATAAGTACCTTAAAAAGTAAGATTAGAACACGAACGCTGTCTTACGTCTTATACCTACTTATCTGCCTTAATAACTTAGTATCTTAGTATCTCAGCAGTAACGAAAGCGAGACGCAGGGCACGGCTAGTTTAATAAATAGGACATAATAACTTCTACGATTATAATGAAAATTCAAAATTTAAATAAAACTAACAGTCGCCAGATACTTATCACATTATCAATGTTTTAAATTCCAGTTACAAGCCAAACAAAACAAATGTAACACGTGGCTTGACCTCACGACGCGCTACCCTTCCACAATAACCGTTGCGATTCGTCACACACACCAAATATATCACTCCACACATCCACTACAGTATACACTGCTTGCTAAGTACACCGCTGTCCAATCTGCACGTATTGAACCAGCGATGTATGCCGTACAACGCAATACTACTAGGGTAGTAAATTTAATAATTCATTGTCGTATTCATTGGTGCAAATTCAATTACGAGTCTTCCCTGGGGCATGCCCCGGCCCCGGCCCGGGGGAGGCATTCTATTAACCCGCGTTCGCCTGTTTACTAATTCATTTGGCAATCACATTCGGTAATTATGCGACAAGTTGCCGGGAAAGTTTCGGTGTCAAAGTTAATCCGATAATGGGATCCATTTGAATATTTATCGACTATACACTGTCATGCTGTAAGTCACGAAAATACTTTATTGACTTTCATTCTTATTATTACTTTTTTTTGCTATGGTGGGCAATTGAGGAGGTGGTTGCCTGATGGTGAGTGACCACCTTCCCCATAAACAATCTTAAAGCCTTGAAAATGATTTGCGTTAAAAGAATGGATGATATCTTGACTAAAAGAGGGTTGGTAGGAAAAAATGGGTTTCCAGTGCTTTCACTTACCAAACCATGACATCTCCAACAAGATTCCATTACTTAAAATCTATCTATGGTTACCCCCATAGTGCCAGACATTCATCACAGAACAGTTCCAGACACAGAAGGGCACTGCAGCCAGCGTGATTACTGAGCTAATGAGTCTTAACATCTCACGACTCAAAGTGGGGAGCGTCGGTGTAGTGCACCCCTGCCCGGAGTTGGGCTTTATAGCAAAGTTCCGGGTAGCACTGCATTGGCTGTGGGCTGGCGTTACTCTTACCATCAGGAGTGCGTCCAGCTCGTCTCCCCTCTTCATACTATAAACAAAATAGTACCATCAAATAGTAGTACCATCAAGTACAAGTACTATTCACTCCTAATGGCAATTGGCATAGCTCTACGCCTCAAGAACATTTCCACTAAGTTTAATATTTTACTTTATCGAATACTAGGTGCACCCCGCGGTTTTACCCGCATTCATACGTAGACATAAACCTTCCTCTTTAATCTGATATCTGATAAAAATACCGCATGAAAATCGATTGCATCGTTTTAAAGATTTAAGCATATATGGAGACAGACATAAAAAAGCGACTTAGTCATATTATGATATGATGTTGTTAGATATCTCCCTAATGTACCTATCATGTAATGATATTGTTAGATATAGAGTAAGGAATTACTATTACGCAAGCACTACATACTACTATAGCACAAACACCTTCTAGTGGTCTTCTGATTCTTGGAACCTCCTTTCTACGTTCCAATTGTATTGTTATTGAACCGAACTAGTTTTGTTGGGAGATGAAATTACAGCTCCGGTCAAGCTATTATTTGACAAGACCATTGTGTTCTTTAAGAAATTGACAATCATTTAATGTAATTCAATCTACAGTTATATCATATCCACTCGTACGTTTAGAAGCTTGTATATCTGCTTATTTAAATATTTTCAGGACATTTATACACAGCGCCATCTAGTTCCAAGCTAAGCCGAAGCTTGTGTTATGGCAACTAGATAACGGAATAAATTACATATACATACTTTTCTTTTTGTAAATACATACATACAATACATAGCAACACCCAGACCCCAGAAAAATACAAATGTAAATTACAAATATAATTTTCCGGTGTGGGAATCGAACCCACGACCCTTCGCGCAGAAAGCAGTTGTGTTACCACTGCGCCAAGCGGTCGTCGTATTTTGAATGATCGGTATTTTGAAGCTACTAATTTAAAATAGCTCGTATATAAAATATATTGTATCTTTTTGGTCGAAATCTTACTTCTTAGTATTGCAGAAAATACGAGATACGAGCAAGAAATCTTCAATTGTAGATACTATTGTTACAACCATATTTTAAATATGCGTAGATATATTATATTTCAAAAATGTTAATAATTAAATTGTCTTCGGCAGGTGTGTCATCGCTAGAAGCTGCAAAAGACTTCACAGTAGACGGTCTCACAGGATACAATGGAAAGAAAAAGAAGAAAAAAAGGAGACATAGGTAACTATTTACTTCTTAATCTATTCATAACTCACGCCAAAGATTAGATTGAAAATCATTTTTTCTACAGTTTTACGGGTGTTAAGTCTATTAGCTTATAATGTAAAGTACCAAGATACGTTATATAATATTAAATGATAACTTTACTTTTTCATAGACCAAACTTTTTTGGTCCAGTCGAAAAAACACCTTTAATTTAACGTCGACAAAGACTGTATCAAATATTTTCCCTATAATTGTTACCCAAGTCTACCCATCAGCACTCTGTTCTGCAGCCGGACGATCTTCACCTCGTACCAGCTGGACGAGCTGGAGAAAGCCTTCAAGGACGCCCACTACCCCGACGTATACGCGCGCGAGATGCTCTCCCTCAAAACTGACCTGCCTGAAGATAGGATACAGGTATGTCCTCTTTTAATTTAGAAGATTAGAGCTGGAGACACACAACATATAGGTACCTGAAAACCCTTGAGAAGCGATCAGTGGTCATGTCCAAAAGACTACCTAAAGAGAGTATTCCACTTCTAGCCTTTTTGTTGAAAACACCCATAGTCATTATGATTTGTGTTGGATTTACGCGATACAACCTGCTACGAAGAAAAAATGCACCTACTGATAAATAAATAAACATATAGACTTGTGTAAAGGACCTTAGGTTATATCGGACTTCTACAGACCAAAACCCCTCTGTGTACTGTCCTACCGTAGTGTATCCTGGCCTAGTAGAATATTCCGCGAATTCCACCACCAGCCTGCTTCCATTTTAAGCATAAGAGAAGACTTGCGTAACGCTTAGTTAAAGCTTACGAAACAAACGTTCTGATCAAGTTCCTTACAAGGCTCCAAGACGTTGTAATTGGATTGTGATGGTTGCATCACTCTCGGCAATTGGCGGCGATTGTAATGCGACACTGTTTTGTGTTGCGTAAGCGAACAGCCCACCGGTAGGGTGTAGCTGATGTAAGGACGAATGTGGATATATTGTATTAGGATTTTGAGAGTTATTATTAACTATTACCTTGTTCAATTTCTTAATCTAGCTATTAGACTATCTAGTGCCTACTGCTTGGTGTTTTAAACAAGACATCATGCTGTGTATTTTTAAATAATAATAGGTAATAATAAGGTTCAGGGATAGTAACTAATTCACCAAAAGAAACTTTATAAGACGTATCTAGAAGACAAATGCCAATGTTTTACTCTTATATAACACTATAGAAAAAAGTAAACATGATAAGTTCGGTATTGACCCAATGCAAGCAATACAAGATCTAACTAACTGTATAATTGAACTAGCTTTTGCCCGCGACTCCGCCCGCGTGAATTTTCATAAAAACTTTCATCCCCTATTTTATCCCCTTTAGGGTAGAATTGATCAAAATCCTTTCTTGGCGGATGCCTACGTCATAACATCTACCTGCATGGCAAATTTCAGCCCGATCCGTCCAGTGGTTTGGGCTGTGCGTTGATAGATCACTATGTCAGTCAGTCACCAATGAATTATATATATTTAGATATGCAATATTTAATAGAGAATAGCAACAGGATCTGTTTAGGGCAAGCGAAACCGCGATTAGTAGTAGTGGCGGTGCAGAATTGGCGCACAATAGCCAGGTAGGTAGGTCCCGGTGATTCGCAGCAGAATTCGATCTCCGGCAACCCGATACTTTATCCCAACAGTTCGCAGAACCTACTCGGGGCACGCAATTTTTTCTAGCCCTCACCATTGTTGCCCTGACGGTCTATTGACATTAATTATATCGAATAGCTTGACGTCAGCATTATTAATTAATAATTGGTGGATTAATTGACAAGGGTCCCCTTCTTTGGCAAATCAAGGAACTTTTTAAGGATAATGTGGTCCATTTTTTTAGTTTACGATTAATTAGTGGTAATCGATGTGAATTGATTATAACTATTTTATTCTTCGCTGTAATGATTTCCCAGCTTAATTTGTTAATTGAGTCAGGCCTACCTACTACAAAGATATTAGTTTAAATATATAATAGGTAAAATAAGAAATATACATACAAATGAATAGATAAACATTAGTAAGCTACGTTTTCTAGATTTAATTTGAGCTAAATCGGTGGCTTTAAAAATAGACAGAAAAGTAACTGCCCATATATAATTTAATGATTTCAAATCTGTTTATAAAGACTATTCCATGATATCTTTTGGATATTTATATTGTATATCAACAGTTGAACCGCTGTTATCCATCTAATATATGTTATTATACCATTCATATATAGGTAATATAACATACCTTAGTAGGTATGTTATACATGTTACAGCTAGTGCTGACCCGTGCCCACTTCGTTGGGCATAATGTTAATTATCCTTTTCGGTTTTTATAATATAGTCTATGACACTCAGCATTAATACATTAATCAATACATTTACATTTAATAAATATTAAGGCTACAGCCTTATATTGGTGAAAGAATTTTTAAAATCGCTTCAGTAGATCTCGAGATTACGACTTACAATTTAACGAACACACAAACTTTATTTCTTTATAATATTAGTATGGATATATCATAGGCCTTCGTTACAACTTTACATCCCGTCAATAGTCCTCTAATCTAAAAACATTTAAACATTATCCTGAACTAAAGTGAAACTCAAGACATGGCCTATATAATAAAGCAGTAGGTACGCGTAGTGCGGTGTTGTTCTGTTACAGTTACATAAACCTGTGCTCTTCACAATGAAGCCAAAACATGAAACATTATTCTCTCAAGCACAGCAGCGAGCCCGCTCCGGCGCGCGGCGTCCTAGGTACATACGTTATAATTACTAACCACTACAACTGTGATTATTATTAATAATTTTTCCGTTTGCCGGCTCCACACAACGGGGCTCAAGTGTCGCTTTCCCTCGGAAACTGCGGGAAAACAACCCCCCGCCCTCCCCTCGCGACCCCTCCCGTAGGAAATTCATCAGAAAATAAACTTTAACATAACCGTATAAAGTGTATTACCTCTTAATTTGATGCAAGAGGAAAATCAGGGGGAAACATTGGAAAATGGAACGTATTGTGAACGGCTTGGGGTCGAAGATCGCGGGAAGGCTCTGGCACATTTTACAAATTCGGTATAATAGCGGACTAGAGATTAGGTTTCCCCAATACGAGAGACGCAGATAAATGAATTATGGTGCAATTCTATTCGTATATAAAGTATGAAACGTATCCGATATTAATTACATTTCACCGCTCATGTCTATGCTAATGATTTATTCACTAGTTAATTACTATTTATAGCCAAAATACTAACCCTTTAACTCCAAACATATTCAGGTTTTTATAAAATCTAAACGTATAGAAATCTGCTTCTAGGTATGATAATAGTATAAGCTTGAATTAAAATAAATTATAAGAAGCAAGACTCTTCATAGTATTTCCTCTGATTGCTCTAAAATAAACCCGAATCTAACAAAACACTTATAAAGTAGTTATACAAGCTCTGTCTCGCACTAAATCAATTCCCGCCGCCTAACGCCATCTATTAAGGAAATGTAAAACAGTCCGTCGCCATGGCGACCGCGCGCTGATTGGCCACTTTTGTGCTCCTCGTGCGCTCCAGAAAGACTTAACTCCGCGGCCGGCTTATTTAAAACTTAGTCTTATTATATCCAGCTAAAGCACACTTTCGCGTGGTATGTGGAGGATCGAAGTGACGTTTTTATTGAACGCAGTGGCGTGATTAGCCCCGCCCTACCCGCCGGCATGGCTGCCGTTTTGTCTTGAAATTTGTCTTTTCATGCCGTTTCTCACAACATGTGAGCGTTTGAGAATTATGTAGCTGCACAGGATTAATTGCATGACTTAATTAAACGGAAAATATGGGCTCTTTGCGGATATTTGAATGCACGTTCGTTATAATTAATTTTGTGTGAATAATCAATATCAGCGGCCTTGAAGTCGCTTTCCGCCCCAGTTCGGTGACTGGCTCGCGCGAGGAACTGTATTTACTGGTTTCAGGCGTTCATCGGGACCACTCACGCCAGGAATTCGTATGCGAACGTTCCGTTATAGGTAATACATTTATATTAAATCTAAGCGTTGAGACACTTTTATAAGTTAGTAAGTCTACGTCTTACGTTTTTATATTTCTTAAAGTAACTTCCTGTTATTATTCCTGTTGTTATAAATTAAATGGTTAGATATATTCGACAAACATATGTACGACATATTTTTCCAATTACCTCGTTCTTACCACAATATATGGCACTTTAGATTACTGTTTAAAAGTCTTTGGTTGCTCTAAAAATATAAGCGTGTTTTAATTACTTGGGTTACAGAAAGTCATAACTAAGCACTGCTTATCTTCATGACACTTGGCTTTAAACATTATTCGTTGAAGAGGGTCCTATATAACACAGTGCATATCTAAGAGCGGTTGAGATCGGTCGTAAAATTGCAATAGCATCGCCGAGACGGATAACACAATATCCGGCAGCTCTGCGCAGGTAATTGATCCTCCAACCGTCCGAGCACGGATCACGGTTATAATGTTTATTTATTTTATTTTTATTTAATACACAGACAGGATACTCTCATCGCATGATAATATATAAGCTTAGCACTAGAAACTGCACGAGACAGTACCTATCCCAAAATAGTGTAATGTTGTTATTTGTAACCATATTCATGGTAAGTATACCTACTGGTCGGTCGCAAGCACCTACCTATTTTAGCTTCACAGCCATGAAACTAACTTTTATTTTAACTTTGACTTTGACTTTTATTTCAAATTTAATTTTGACTTTGACATTGATTTAAAATACTTTTAATCGATCGCGTATGATGGGTACGATCCTGCGATCTTTTTACCCACCTGCTTTAGCTTCACAACGATGTTGAAACTAACTTTGACATTGACTTTATATTTGACTTTGACTTTCATTTTAAATTCAATACTCACTTGAAATGATTTCATCGCTTATATCGTTTTGAATTCCTATTCAAATATTTCCTCTTTATAATATTACTAGATATAGGGCTAGTCTTAATACTAAATGATAGCTAGCAACACTGAATACCGGGTCGGATATAATATCCGGCAGTGCAGTGCAAGTAGGTAACTGATCCGTCAATTCAATCAGTTCATCCGGGTTGCTACCGTCAACCGAGTTCAATTTGCTTGTTATTTAGTTTATATAAACCTATGTGATACATAATACATATACAATAAAATACATCGAAGAGAACATGTAGCTAGTACGTAATGCCCTCACATGTAAATTGCGCTTATAATATTTATTTTACTCAGCATTGGGACAATTTATTTATTAGCAAGTATAATTGATACGGTTGTTCACCGATGATAATACATCTATCTAGCAAAACTTCAAGCATAAAGATTATTAAGTAGGTACCTAGATTTATTATTAAATAAAAAAAAAATTTAAAAAGAATAAAAAATAAATTTTTGATTCAGGTAGGTTCCTATAACTTCTTAACATCGAACTATTGTATCCTAACGAGAAGTCAATGATTCGACTGCATAGAATCCTCCCTTTAGTTCAAATTAAGGTAACATTCCTCAACTATACTACAAGTTGTAGCTGGTATCAATTACTTATATGAAATATGTAATCCGACATCTTTTAACAATTACCTAGCTTTATACCAAACTCACACTTATCTATTCCGAAGCGTTATTAGTAAACCATTGAATTCCATATTCCAGTAATAATTACAATCAGTATAGATGAATGGCAGGCGTAGTTAGTATCAGAGAACCGGGTCGGACAACATAATATCCGGTAGCTCAGATGGTTACCGACTAGTAACTGACGCTAAAATGATAGAACTAGTTTGTAGCTGTATTAGAAACCAATTTAACTGTGCTTTCCTTTAGGTAACCACAGCCTTCTCAGATGAACGTCATATTGGATCCTCAAATTTTCTTATAAGCATCTCCATATTTAGCTTTTTAGTTTGAGGAATAAAAAACAGCTTTCATTAAGTTATTCAAAGTATCGTATGGGTTAATCTAATGTCTAATGTACTTATATGTCAAGTGTCAGCTAGCAGAATACGTGTTCATAAATTTTCGCGTTTAAAATATTGGTAGGATAGTACCAACATACCTACACTGTGGGTTCACGCAACATTTTGCATTGATGCTATGCTAAACGGACTATCTACCACAAGTTCCTGAGATCAGCGTCGTAAAACAATCAAACAAACTCTTCAGATCTATTATCAATATCAATACATATAATAAAAACGTAACGAGTCGCTGTCTGTACATAGAAGATACATGAGAAAAAATATTACAGGAGACCATTATTAACGCAAAAGAATCCAAAACAATGATTTTTGGAATTTTTGTCTGTTTGTCTGTTTGTTTGTGCACGCTAATCTCAGAAGCGGCTTATCCTATCTAGATGGGGTTTTCAATGATATATTGTGGTGAGCTTAACTTAACATTTAGTCTTTAATTCATGTCAATCGGTTGATAAATAAAAAAGTTATGGCAATTTAAAGAACTGAACGTTGAACTTGTTGAACGTTTGTTGGCGCGGGTAAGGCATTTTCAAAAATGCTGCCCAAAGTCACTTTTCTATGCGGGCGAAGTCGCTAGCATAGCAAGTAAGATAATATATATAATAGTATAGCTCAAATGCCTCGCGACCCCGCTACCCAAATACCCTTGCAAAAGTTCCCCGATACCTCAATCATGTCATTAGTCCATAACAATACCCCATACAGGTCGTTACGGATAAAGTGAAGCTGCCGGATAATCGCGTTACCCGGTTATTAGGCGCTCAACATCCGGCTTGACCGGCACTTAGTTTAACTATTAGTGACGTTGCGCCTTATTGAATTGCGATTATCTTATAATGGATATGTTTTGGACGTGTGTAAGAGGTAAATTTGTATATATTCCTTCATTTCCTATAGTCAAGAAGATACTCAATTTTTAAGCATTCTAGAACGTTCCCTTTAAAATTATCTTATTGGAAAATCTTTAAATAAAAGTGAATGTTTATTTATTTATTTAACAAGTAATATTTATTTTTTTCCAATATTACGCGCGGTCTGCATTGGGCGTGCCCGGAATATCTTCATAAAAGTACTTTATTTGGTAAAACTTTTTAAACTAATACAAAATGATTTATTATCTACTTACTACAAGTATGTAATACCACATTTAAAGAGAATGTGCTATCTATACTATTTATCAATTTTTGAGACAATTGAACTGCTAATTTGATTTGGCTTTGAAAGAAACGACTTCATGTATTATTTGCAATAGATTTGTAGCTGTACTAATTCCAGGAGCAAGCGTAAAATCTAAATTGATCAGTACATATCTTTCAGCTCTATCTACATACAATTTCATCAGCAGCACAATGCTAGCCAGACGTGGGGAGCGGCGGGTCGAATTTACCAATTAGTACGGCCCTAATAGCCACCTAGACCACCAGAATTATCTGACCTCCCACCTAACACTGCATCTATAACCAAACAGGTCTTTTATACTGGTCATACAAGTGTCCAGGTTAATCTGACCTCTCCCCAAACATGTTAACAATAAGAAAAGAGGTCCTTTACTTCGGTCGATGTGAGCGACCAAATTATACTGACTTCTGGTTTAACATACCAGCTTTGACAAAACAGGTCCTTGAAATTGGTGAATCGAGGGAATTAGAATATTGAGCGAATGTTTGGTCCAGTCTTCGTTTATTTGCTCTCATTGTTGAATAATTATTGTTTTACGTTAGCGTGTATGTTTACTAGATTGGGTTGTTGGAATTGTTTTAACTGATTAAGCAGCTCGATGTATGATGACTTAGCTATTTTATTTTCATTTAAATTTTTATACCATTATAACATTAGTTTTTAATTTTGTTTTGAATATTATGATACTTGGAAAAAAAACTTTCTTAGGGTAGATCGAGATGATCGACTTACATTGCAAAAAACCCAAACTACCTTTTTTTAATAAAAGAGGAGAAAGTTCCGACATCTCAGTCTCCCCTCATATATGTTAGATAATTGTCTTACACAACTCCTAACAGCTCACAAGCTACAATCAATCTGTGTGTCCGTCCGTCCCCACGAGGGGGCGTAATCCCAGATCAGTGGGCTTTGAAACCCACAAGTGGGCTTCAAGTGGATCTGATTAAAATGCCGTATGTCGCACAGTTTTGTTTGCTTTTTTATCTAGTTGAAGTATTTATTGTGGTTTTATTGTTATTTTTGCAATCTGGAGTCTTTTTGATATATTTTTTTGTAGATAATCAGTATTGACTTCATTTATAATATGACTGAGTAATAACACTACTCCATACAAATCCTTGATCCATCAATAATAATCAATAATAAATAAGCTATTAATATATCGCTTATTTTATGATATATTATCAATTATCAAGAATAATTAATTCCAGGTTTTCGTCATTAGATGAAATACATTTCTAAAAAGTGATTAAGGCGTATACAAAAAAAAAGTTAGAGGTATAAATAGTATACCTATAGTTGAGATGAAAATAAATAAGTTCATAAGCAATTATTATTGTTTTAATAAACGAAATGTACTGCAAATATTGATAGATGAGTAATTTTAATATACTTAATATTTTTTAACCTTATATAAGGTTCATTAAAACAATAATAATTGCTTATGAACTTACTTATTTTCATCTCAACTATAGATATAGGTACTATTTATATAATGTTTAATTTTTTTATTTCATTAATGTAAATAACGTATTTAAATCAAATGCCTAAGACCATTAACTTTCACCATTAATGTATAAACAAAAAACGCATAGATAATAGAATAAGCCACAACCCTAGTTCGATTGTCAAAGATTTAGTGGCTCGCTAATCTATTTACAGACATACACTCGTATATTACACTGACATGAACGTTATAGCTATTAGAGTCGTTCAATATGACAATAATTTATACTTAGACATACATATCTTTATTTGACTGAGATGTATATTGTACCTAGGTACTCTAATACTTGAAGCGTTATAGTATGACAAAATATATAAGTATGTAATCTTTTTTATTCTGAGGTGACAAAATTTATATTTAAAAAAATGTATTTTCATCTGTGTTTTTTTTAATAAATAAGTGAATTGGATAAGGTAATTCGTGAAAATTTTAATACGAAAAGTGCTTATGGGCTTTAAAGATTCCAATAGATCACGATCTATTGATTTATGCACTTTTATTATTAAAAATAACATTAAAATAACTATGATACATAGTTATTTTTATGTTTAATAGAAGTATTTAAATACAATGTGCATAAGGTAGGTTATTAGCATCTAGTTAAAAAAACCGAATTCTAGATAATCTCAACTAACACTATAGGTACTATTCTAATAATATATCTCAACATTATTAACATCGTCATAAATTTAATATTTTTTACAACAAAACAAATCAAACAACAGAATAAACATGTTATGTCTTATAGGTGAGTTAAAAAGACTCATCTTGTAACGATCTGTCAGTGCGAGCGAGACGCACGCACGCGCCCTCTCTGCCCCTCTCTGTCCCGCACGCGTCCCTACGAACGCAGTATCATCTATTATAATCACAATAACTTATAATTTTATTAAGTCGGGACGTTATTAATTCATGTGTGAATCGCTGTTTGCTTACTAATGGTTGTTTTTATTGAGTTTAATAGACCATTGTTAGCACAGATCACTTATTACATTATAAAAAGATTATGTGAATATATGCTATACCTACTGTTCTAGTTATTTTTCTAAGAAAAGTCGAGATATTTTGCAGTACCTATATTCTTAGTCTTATATATGTTTTTTCTTAGATTTGTCCTTAAGTCTTCACTTATTTAATGGCATCTATAGGTACCAAAACTAACTGCCCCAACAACTATCCTACTGGTAATCTTATAAGATCTTAAGAATTATCATAGTACCTACCTACTTCAGGAAATACCTATTCTAAAAAAAAAAGATTGAAATCGGTTCAGCAATTATCGAGCTATGCACACGTTTTTTCACGTTACCTTGATAACGAAAATTCTAGAGTGTTTCGTAGAAATTCTGACACTATTGGTGAAGCTGCAATATCACAAGGTGACATAAAAATAATATTATGCATAACTGCGTTTGACTAACACTTGTCTCTGGTAACACTGGTAACATTAATTCTTATTACAACCCCCCAACGGCAACACTAAGCGAATATAATCCGTATTTTTAAAGATATAAGATGCATAACCCCATAAAGTTATTACCCATTAAAACTGTGTAATGGTTCAAAACAAATTGTATTTTAAATGCCCTAAAAACATAATTTTATTATAAAACATGAATGAGTGAATTTGTTTAAAAATAATATGATTATGTTTAAAGTAGACATCATCTTTTTAAATAAGTGTCCGGGACTGTCATAGTTGTGAATAAGTTTGTTTTACAGTATACTTATAATTATATTACAGTTTTAGAGTAATTTCATTTCATTCCATATGTTATTTTACTCACATTAATAAGAATATTTTATCTTACTTTTTAATTTTTAATTATAAATTTTACGTAACGAACTAACTTAAAAAAGGGTGAAAAGATGTCTAAAAATCTTTTGAGATGGTAGATCCATGCAGTTAGACTGAATTAGTTTGGCTCTCCCGGGGTGGTACCACCCTTTATCAGATAACCGACTTTGCTACGCAATCCCAAATGCCTTTGATCCCTGAAATCCTCTCAAGTTTCTTAGTTACTCTAGCAGCAACCTTACCAGTTAAATAAAAAACTGACATCACATTTCAGTTAATAGCAAACTTATAAATAAAGAACCTACTACTATTCGTGAAACGTGAAATTTTATGAGAATGTATGTTTTTTTTATAATTTGTCAGGTCAACGTAAAAGCTTTAGTCAAGTATGTCGATAAGTGATACCGTGAATAAACACATAAGATACTTTGCATCCAGGTATTGTTCCGGTAACGGGAACAAAGCGGATAAAACCGCGGGGCACTGGTAGTATACAACAGATAGAACATAGTGCATTGAAGCGAACCGGACCGCAAAAAATAAGCGAATATCGGAGCCGGCTCCGGGGGCCAGCACTCGCCACGTGCGCGCTAATAACTATCTGTAATTACATTGTCAGTTTATTTTTAACTACTACTAGTACTAATTTATTCCGTATTACATGTGCCAGTTTTGATTTCGTAAAACTCACTTAGAGATAAATAAATAAATAAATAAAAAACACTTTATTGTCACAAACAAAGAAGTACACATACAAGGAATAGGCGGCCTTATCGCTACGAAGCGATTTTAATTTAGCAGGAAATACTACCTTCCAAACCAGTTGTATACAGTACAGGTAATATTAGATGAATAAAGATTATTATCCTTGGAAATTATAATTTAGTCTAATTCTTTATTCATAAACCAGTAGTTTCGTGAAAAACTTTTCAGCAAACTACTTTAGTCAAAAACTAGGCTACATAGGTAATATAGTACCTAACGTCGAAATAAATATTTAATAATCTCTATTTAAATAATGTTTCATAGTATTTTCGTATAACAATTAATTAACTAAATACCTACTACATACCACTATAAACAACTTTTAACACTGTACATAATAATATAGAAAAACTATCAACACTTTTAACCGTGGTTTTCCAAGAAAAACACGTTCCACACAGCGTCGTACGAAATAAGGAAACATTCAAATAATTAATTAGGTGTTCACGATCGGTTGCATCGGGGACAATACGAGTTGTATCCGATAATAATTAATGACTATTAGTTCAGTTGTGGCGACACAGGTGCGACGAATTATGCGCTTTATACTAGTAGCTTCACAATGTCTTGATTCTGTTTGAACAACGCTTGTCAACAAACGTTTATATAGGCTCCAATTTAGTCTATTTAATGGAACGTAATTAATTTCATTTGTACTAGATGTGTGGTTAAGTTGAGTTTTTGTTTACGTAAAGAAATGAATAACGGGAAGATAGTGTTCTATGCATGCTATGAATAATAAGAACTAGCACGCAAAATTCGCATGTTTCTCGTAGATTTCAATTCCACATTTATAGTGTAAATCCATACTAATGTTATTAATGCAAAAGTAATTCTGTCTGTCTGTCTTTCCATCACGCTAAAACTACTGAATCGTTTAGAACGAAATTTGGTACAAACATAGTCTAAAGCCTGGGGAAGAACATAGGCTTCTTTTTTTTAATCAACCCCCAAAAGGTTGCGCAAGGGGTTGAAGCTTTTTATAATCTTACGCTTTAACGGCCAAACCGTTGAACCGATTGTAATGAAATTCGGTACACAGATGGTCTAGAGCTTGAGATAAAATAAGGCTACTTTTTACTGGCAACTGCTCTTGTTGTAACAAACCAAAATGTCCGTGTTGCGTGCTAACACATTTAATTTAGATAATAACCGAATTATCTAAACAAAATGAACTAAAACGAATAACAAATGAATATCTTAAACAAACATTATCGAATGGCGTCCGATGTATCGAAACGACGTGCCATTGTGATTGACGGAACATTTGTAATGGTACTATTGTTGTTCGTTTAATAAACCTTCGTGACTCAATCTAGTCGCATAATCGCTCTTTGTTACTGAAATGATTGAATGTATACTCGTATTAATTGATAATTTATTGATTGTGAGGTTAGAAATTAATTTCGATTTCGGGAGTTTTTTAGCCTTGGTTTCGTGCAGCCCAATGACGTTTATGTTGCCAGCAAAAAAAATGTGATAAGAGAGATTGGATCAGGATTAAGTAAGGGAAGGTGGAAATATGGGCGTCCGGCGCTTTCTGAAGAAGGGTAGTAGGTACTTTAAGCTACAATACCTACATTAGATACATACAAAGCTACGACGAAAAATTCGTTAGAAAAATTTGTTTTATAGCATAGCTGATTCAGTTCTATTAGCATATTTGTTTTGCTTTAACCTTGTATATTACACCTTACAACACGTTGAATTAAAGTCTACAAAGTGATAATAAGTTTTCTGTTACGAAAACGGAAAAAAACGAATCCTATGAGACTATCTATGAGTAATAGATATTAATGCGGCTACTAGCCAACCGTATAAAAGTAAATTAAATCATAAACAAAGTGAACATATCATAGATCAGTGTTAAAAAGCCACACTTGCTAACTCAATAAACGAGAACGGGCCATTAACTGGCCCCTCGCGTCGGCTCCGTCGCGGCTCCGTGTCGGATCGGATCCGTCACGTCGTGTCGTGTCGGACCCAAACACTGGTGTTAATGGATTGCTTATAATGTTAGCTTTTATTAGTTTAGAGCTTACTTTACCGACTAAATACTACCCTTTCTTGTTTTAGTATGAAATTTAAATCTCGATTCTTTGTTTCTTTTATCAAATACTTACGTTTTTAAGATTAGGTACTTATATTAATATTTTTACGAAATCATAATAAAACGAGACATCGGACGTTTGCATATTTAAATGCTATTATATTTTTATAAGAATAATGAATATCAGAAAGTAGATACATATTTTTAACTTTTTTTTTTAAATTGAGTCCATTCCTGAATACCATTTCAACTAATTCAACACCGTAAATCTAAGAATATTCACATAGGTAGGTACCTATGTGATTAATGATAAATAGGTATTTAAAAGCTTTTATCAATTGTAAGAGAACAATAAAAAATATTAAAGTAGATACATTTTTCCAACTTGTTTTTTTCTTAAATTGAGTCTATTACTGTTTATAAAATGACTGACCTCATCTATAGGTAGTTAAATTAAAATTATCATAGATCAAATAAAGTGGGAACCTCTATATAAATAGTCTATAAATATAAAACAAGGCGGAGTAATGTCTTATTAAGATTAAATGTCGTATAAATGTCCATTGCAGTAAATATAAATGGTTTTGCGTTAACTAAATCGCCATTAGAAGCAAGCGCCCAATATTTCGGTATCGAACCCGCTTAATTCAATAAGAGAGTTCTATTACTTCGTTTGACCACCGATTTCGGGTAAATTATAGATATGTCATTGAAGAAAAAAGCAATCAAATTAAATAAGAAAGATTTTTTCTTCTATATAATCTAGATAGCAGCTATAAAACTAAATAATTACTTGGCTAATAATATGTTTTATAAAAATCATTGATACAGATTCAAACAATAAATATGGATGTA
This sequence comes from Eurema hecabe, assembly GCA_026213755.1. Taxonomy (NCBI): domain Eukaryota; kingdom Metazoa; phylum Arthropoda; class Insecta; order Lepidoptera; family Pieridae; genus Terias; species Terias hecabe. Next base: position 8,603,632 of record JADANM010005719.1, read on the forward strand.
ATATCGTGTTTACAAGTAAATATATTTTTTTCGTTGTATATGGCAAACCACATGGCTTACTAGACGATTCAATTATTTCTTATATCTGACAAATAAAAACATTACGTAAGTACTTATAGGTACTAATTTTCCCAGGAATTTGTACGCAACATAACTAGCTAATTATACTCCGCCCTGGAGAATATAATGCTATAATAATGAGATATTGCATTGTATTTAAGGATACAACACAGATAAATAATGCGAAATGATCACAGACTCTCGGCGGGGGGCTCGTTACCGCCACGCGACGTCATTATGACAGTTCGGTTTTTTTAGCGCCTGCGTGCGAAAACGCTAGGATTTTGGTCAATGTTATTTCGAAGGGATTAGGGGATCCACTATTTTTAAAAGTAATAGGTTTATACAATATAGCTTAAATTGAATAAGCGTCTAATTAATATAAACTATTTTAAATCACGTAGGTAATGTATTTTTTTTTTAATAATTGGATGGATTTGTGGATGCAAGAGAAATTTGTTAATTTCCTAGGCTAAGAATAAGTAATTATGGTTTTCCCTTGACTGTAAAAATGTAAATTATAAATTATAAGAAAATCAAAATTATATTGTATTAATCCATAATTTAACATCTTGTGACTCATTTTAAATTTTTGGGATTATCTAAAGAAAAATATGATGTAAAATGCTTTGTGTCGAACTCAAAACATTTATTTATATTGACAATTGAACCATAAAAGGTTACTTGGCGCGAAAAGTCACCGACAGTTCGCTCGATATACAAACATTTAACCGTCTCGGATGCTAGTCCTTTTGATATCTTCTAAATTGAAACTATTTTATTTGTTATTTTACTTTAATATGATTTATGAGGATTTTTCGTAATCGTTTTAAGTTAAGTATTATATATTATTTATATTTGTTCATGTAAATCTACGTTTCTCATTAATTTTCACAATCTGAAGATATCACTAAGTGTATTTTTCGAACGCATTAATTACTAAAACTAAATTTAATTTAAATTTGTAAGGAGTGCTTACGCATTCAGCATGTCTACGTGTCTATGGGAAGGCAAAACCACAGAACGCAACTATAGGTACAGATACTGTATAGATAGGTAATATACTCTTAAGACGTCGCCTCACCAAATAAATATCAACCGTTAATTTAATCGTATGTTGCGAAAGTAATTTGATATTGGATAGTTATTGTTCCCCGAACTTACTAGCATTGTAGGTAAATAACGATAATTGAATTGTCTGCCGCCCATCGGGAGATTTACTGGTTCATTCTGCAAGCGAGTGTCGTCTTTATTCAGTTAAGCATAGAAAGGAAAATAGTATGCACAGATTGTTGATGGAGATGTAAAAATCTTGGCATTGCGTTCACGGTAAAGTGCAGTCGAGTGTCTTATTCGAATTTATGTACAGTGTTCATATAAGTTTTATACGTTTAAGACAATGTATGGGGGCAACTAGAATATTAATATTACTGAGAGGTCTAACATTATTTAAATTGTTGGTATTTTATAATTTATTTATTACTTTGCGTCTGAACATATTTATGAAATAATATATCTCCTTCCATAATTAAAATCATAATGTTGTCTTTATTAATATTGCAAAGATTTGGCAGCGGAATTGGCTCACCGAATACTGAAAAAATTTAACAATATTTAGGTACGCAATTTTGAAACTATACTTTTTCGGAAAGTAACCCAATATTTCAATTCCCAATTTCACAAAAATTCTGTAAAGGTTTTAGGTAATTGACAAGAAACCGCTTTACATCTTTAGTTATTTAAGTCTAGAAATAAAAAAATGAGTCAGAGTATTAGCTTAGCATTGAAGTAGAGCGGCGAGAGGTCTAAGTTGTTTCAGATTCCAGTCTCAGTTAAAAGATGATGCTAGAAAGCCAGTTGTTTGCTGCGGACCTATCGATCCGATGCTCGTTCTCTATTGCTTAACTAAACATTTCGTAGTATTTGAGTGAATTTAATAGTACTTGATATGCTACTTTTTTATAGAAGTCTATACTAGTTACATCCTAGCTACCCAAAAAATACTGATAGAGCTGCCTAAAAGTGATTATTTATTTTAGATACTTCTTTTGTCCAAACTTATGAGAGTCCATGTCAATTACCACCACAAAATGATCCCTACAAAGATTAATTTAAATCTATCTTGTAGAGTATATATTTTCAACATTTTACTATAAATAACTTTAATAATTGGTCAGTCCACAGTCCACCTTATAGTTATTGTATCGCGAAGTGGCCGAGCGGTCCAATTGGACGCAAATTGGAGGCGGAGTGGGCCGGTCGAGTGCGTGCTCGCGCCATTATACTATTCTTTATATTTTACTAGCAAAAACTGAGAAAAACCCTTACACAAATAGCGACGTAGTTGCTGACTAAGTTTTATAAGATAACACAGTTAAGAAATAGAATTGTAAGAATGTTTACAGTGTATTAAATCAAAGTGTTTATTACCAGGACAGGGGTATTTTTTTATATATTAGGACAAATGGCCAGATGCCATGCCATGTGATAGAAAGTGGTCATCGGTGCCTTAACACACGGGTAGAGCCTTCGCCTTTAAAATAATAAAATGTGCTTATTGCAAATTCGAGTTTATTTATATTCAATAAAATCAATTTACTTAAAAATACCACATTAATTCAACTATCAGTTCTATCTGTTCGATAAGTTGAAGCGACACAAGACCATTTTTCCCTTCGCACCCTCCTCTATCCTATCTTTTCCATATCCCTTTTTATAAATCCAGCAACGTGTTCGAGAGGCACTTAACTTGCGACTGTTAATGCCCAGAGGTGATCATTCACTACCATGCCCCCACTCTGTCGCTCGCTATCACACAAAAAACTTTAAAAATCAAAACATGTTACTTATATATTTGTAAAGGCACGCTGTGCATATATTGTGAATGTTAAATGAAACGGCGTCAAGAATTCTTATCCAAATAGGATGAAGATGACAGCGGACTGCGCAAACAGAGGCCAATTACATAATAATGTTGACCCAGCTTGTTCACTTCACACCTAGCTAACACTCGCCACTTCTACCCTGACGAGAACTTTATAACTTCCAGACTTTTTTAAACCGTTTTTTGATGGTGGGAAATGTTGTTACGGATATCGCGTCCTCCTCGGGGGAGAAGGTGGCGGTTATGTCGGACTCGCCAGAAGGGCCCTACCGGCTCAACACAGTTGAGTTTTTTTTTTCAAAAAGAATGATTCAAGACGAAGGTTTATGTGTAGGTTTAATAAAATAGAAATAGACGAGAACGTAGTCGCTGGTTTCATAGTATGTTTATAATTAAGAGGAGGCTAATTATATTTAACATATTGGTTTCTGCTTCGGTATATGAAAATTACTTCAATGATACCAAAAAAAAATTAAAAAATACAGTAATATCATAAAATGGTTCTAACTTATACGATCTCATCTCCAAATAAACCGATACAAAAATAGGCAAATGATTCTCACAATATCAACAGTTCTACAAAGGGCCTTATCTAAACATTCACGACACAAAGAGCCTTATTATCGCTTTATTATTTTAATATTGTTGCAACACTAACAATGACCGACCCCGTATTATTTATTATAAGACACTAATGAGCGTGTAGGCACCTCGTATAACAACCAATTTAGTTCACTGCGACGGCCCAAATGTTCTCCCAAAATAAGCTTTATTTCGTGGGAATAAAGTCGAAATATTTAATAAAGACGGTATTCGAATGTTTGTTGGGCATACAAAGGAGTGACATGGGATGCATCTCAGCCTGAAGTGGGGTTTTGAGTGAAAATAAATGCGTAATTATCGAAGGAACGCTTCGTAGAACGCGTTCCGCCGCACCGCCGCCTCGCCCGCGCCTCGCCGCCACGCGAGGTATGTCAAGTGCTGTCTTATTACACTGATTGACAGCCTATTTGCTGAGCAGCCGTATTCGATTGAATAAAAATTGGTTCTTTATTTATGTCAACAACAAATTAATGATACACCGTGATGTATACAAGGGATATCCGTTATATAAACGTGATTGAAGTTTTTAAATTCATATTGCTTTTAATTGACCCACGCCTTTATGATTTAGACAAAATAATATACCTACCTACCAAATAATACCTAAGAGTTAGATAGTTAAGAAGGTTCTACAAAACCCTCCTCGAAGGCGACCAAGCGCATTTCATTATATTACTTAAATTGTTACTCAAATTAAATTGAGGTGAAAACTTCATTTGATTCAGTAACAATTTCCGCAATTTAAACGTGTAGGTACAAGCCTCGGCATGCAGTTACAATGAAACAATTTGAAAGGCGCCATAATGCATGATTTCCGTTGCGCGATGACAGGTGACAGCAAGATGGCGTCCGCGCCGCACAATAACAGTCCTTGAAATAACACCGATCCGCCGCGTGAACACTAATTATGCTGACTCTACATATTTTATTAACATTTGTTAACGTGCTAATAGTTAGTAAAATCAATATTGTAGGTATGGTTCTATAGAAATATATTATTTGTTAAGCGATTGCTTTTTTCTGGTATTATAATTCTTAGTATCTATATTACGTATATCAAAGAGGTAGGTAGATATATTTCATTAATTATTTAATGTAATTCAAAAAGATAAATATTGTAGATACAAAAGAAATTGTAAACATTATTTCACAGAAGTTATTTTGCAAATAGAAAATACCTACCTACTTATACATGGCAGCACTGAATAAAACAAGCAATTATGGCAGAGACAATATTCTCATTACGGCATTGTCCGCGATGGGCGGCCACTTTGCTTTTCTTTTACAATTTAACTCCGAGATGACATCTTCATTCGCCTCTTTCCATTAGTAAATGAGGCACTTCCAAACCGACTCCACACTGTTTTTCATTTATATTTGACGCTTAAAATATTTTACACGTTACTAGGCTTATGAAGTGCTTCATAAAAAATAAATAAAATGAAATAATACCTTTAAAAATATAGTATAGTTATAGGTTCTCATTAGGTACTAAGACTGTTACAAGTTTCAAATACATAAGGTAATAATTAATATTAATTTTATAATTATATCAAAATCATTTATAATATATTTTACATTACATAAAATTCCTACGACGAACTAAAAATTTTTCGCTATTCATTTATAATTTATATTTCGCTCATTAAAGTCGAACAATTTATAACAGCTATAATACAGGCACAGAATAAACAAAATATTATTATTAATACTTTGTACCTACTCGTATTCCAGATCACATATTAGATTGGACCAATAAAGGTACAATACCAGTTGATTATATGTGTTCAAGTGTTTTCACGAATTTTGGTGACACATTTGTCATAACCGTATTTACAAATCGTTACGTTTCCCATATTTAATAACCGTTTGAATATCGTTATCGTTTGTGCAAATAACGGTATTACGAAGTTTCGTTATTTCGGTATCTATTAATATCAAAATTCTAACATATACCAAAATAACCACCACGAAAAAAACAAAGACGGTAAGCTATTAAAAGCAGATTGCGTAAAAGAAAATATGAATTTGTTCCAATAGGATTATATCCCGATTACTTTACGATATAACGAATTGAATTAAATCAAACAAGACGTTTGAAGTAGCAAAATTTCAATTTGAAAAGCGAGCGAGCATTGAACATGTCCGCTAATCGTTTTCGGGCAAACGACGTCTTTAATGTATTTTTTAATTGCATGTGCTTCATATCCGATTATGATATGGAGATTTGCGTTATTGCAAATTGATTTCAATAGTTCGCATATCCATCCGGTTTAATACAGGAATTAATACAGATTACTAGATCCACTCAGACCGCTTTGTGCCTGAATTGCAATATTGACGACTTTTTATAATATATTTGACCATATCTACAGATATTAATATGTTGTATTAACAACCTCTGTGATATTGTAATTTGTATTGAATATAAAATCAAACAATTAATAAATATAAAATCCTGAATGAGTTAAAAGAGATGCAATAATATTTTCATGAACACAATTTTATTTTAAATTTAAATATGGCTACATTGATAATGAAATAAGAAGGAAACATCTAGGTAAGAATTTTTGGACTGAGACTAAAGTTATTTTTATATTAGAACAATTTTAAGGTTTCCAGTCAACGTTAACATTAAGTTTTGTTTAACGAAGATCTGCTTATAATAAATAAAAAATAACATATGTATGATTTTATTACTTCTTGATGAAACTGCATAAAGAACTCACACTACGACGTTGATTAAATTAAAAAGAATGATAGAAAAGCTATCGTTTATCGACCGATTCTATATTTAAACCATACCTACGTTTAGGATCATAGACAATAAAGAAATCAATTGGATCTGTTTGAAATGTCTATGGTATTGATTAGATGTCAATGTCGGAGCGGCGAGTGGCGGGAACACAGCAATTACGCGATTGGGCGAAATCGCTTATTCACGGTCGCTAGTTGCCCAGTTCGGCACCCAACGGGACAAGATATAAGAGATGGCTTTATTTGCTAACTAGCATTTGACTACGGCGCCAACTACGCTAATTTTATCCTTATAGATATTTGCATATAAATTACGAAGATAAAAACTAATACTAGAACCAGACAAAACGTATCAACTTTGTGAAAAAATATGAGATACGAACATTAAGTTACACATTCAAGCTTATGAAAAACACTAAAGGATTTAATTATTGTTTTTTTTTATTTCTTTTTTTTCAAAATTACTTACTAGATCTAAGATTATTCATATTATGAAAACTTTTAGTCAAAAATTGAATTTTTTTTGTGTTAACTTTTGTAGTTGACCTAGGGCCAGGGAAAACTAAAAGTCTATTTTCACTTTCTTTTTTAAACTAATGTTCTTCCCTGTTGATTCAAATACTTTCTGATTCCATTAGCCATTAACTCAACTTTGTGACTATACAAATCGATAGAAATCTGTGCTTGAAGGATAACATTATTGGACAATCGGTTAAATTGAAGCTGATTTTATCTACCCATAGCAAGACATTGGCAAAAATGTGGTAATTTAGCACTGCCCTTTCGAGGAGGTGATCACATAAGGTGAATCTCCTGAGCCAGCCATCACATATAATAGTTGAAACAATCTTCTATCTTGTCCCACACGAACTAAATACACTAACGCAACCACCATGTTGTTTGTCCACCGGCTACCTGCCTGTCGGAAGCCACTCGTTAACATTGTATTTTTATAACTACCCTCCAACTGACTACCAAATTAGAGTGATTTTTGCTTCCGTTTCCACTAATCATTCAATTATTGGTTTTTTATTGATAACATGAAGTACAATTGCCTGTTCGTATCAAATTATAATAAACACCTCTATTCATAGGAGCGAAGAATTTTTTGCTTATGTTTTATGCTCAAATTATTAGAATTATATAGTATACTAACCTATAGGTAGAAATAATGACGTTCTCTGTTATATTATGAAGCGTATAATATATTAAAATCAATAGTGTTTTTTTTATGATACGTGCTATCCATACTTAACCTTATTATTTATAATTTAATAAAAATGTCGCTGTGAATCAAACAGTTAATCAATATTAAAGAAATATAACTTTTTTTATTCCGACCACGGCAAAGACAAAAGGAAGAACAATGATTTTAGCAGTCTACTCGTATTCTTGTGTGTATGTTCCATCGTGGAAGCTTTACTACTAAACCGATTAAGATGAATTAGAGGTACAGCTGTTACCACTCAGAGAAGTGGCTTTAAATAAAGGCATGTTATAAGAGCAAAATTTCATTTTCCCTTTCACCACAAAACTTTTCTTTTCCTCTTATTTAGAGACCAAAACAAAAAACAAATTATTACTTAACCGGGGTATAGTTGTGTTGCAAACAACAATTTCAATACCAGCAAAATTTAATTTCTCTGTCGGCTACACACATCGCATCGTTCAACACCCGCTAAGAGTCAATCACATCGCATTGGCAGTCGGTAGCCAGGTACGTAAGCATTGATCAAACCTAACAAGCAGTTACATGACAAAACGGCAATTACTTCGCTCACCGCAACCGCACATTAACTTATAGATTAATCAAAACGTGTCGGACGCAGGACGGAGGACGCACCCCAATTGAATAATAACTTGTTACTGCTTGCTATTGTGCGCCAAATTGCTAACAGAACTCCGCTTAACTCGGTCGGCACCTGATTGGTTGCCACGCCTCCCGCTCAAGACACGAAGAAATGAAATTATGCACAGGCATAGCACACTCGCGAGGCCTTATTTAAACTGTCAACCGCGTAACTGAATGTCCAATTCGTGGGTAATTGAGTCGAGTCGAGTCGCGTCGATCGAACCGTAATTGGACGTTTCACAACCACTCAAGTAGGTGATGTGTCTATTAAAACTGTGCCATCTCATTTTGGTTTGAGTAGTATTAGTCAGTGTAGCTGACCACAAAGCTATATTAATTCTGGTAACATAGAATTAGGTAATGCACCTATTTCATTGCTATTTTTATCGATCGTCATGGCATTACAATTGACCAGCGGCCTCTCAAACTAGAACAATTTGTTTTTTAAGAGGCAATATTCTAAACAATAGATAAATATAGTTAGCTTATCTAAGCTTCCAATGAATACATTTAGTCTATTAAGTAGTAACATATATTAAACAAAGAGTGTATTTAGATATTATCTATTCAAATATCAAGAAATAAACGCTATTGTCTTGAAATATCCTCACACTTCTTAACAAAATACGACTTTCCTAAATTCAGGTCAATATTTTCACTAAGTACCAATTTTCCTATAAGGTAATAAGTCGCGTAACAATATCACGGCTTACATCGTCAACGGATTAACAAAATCAATTTCCATCGCTTACAATAATTACGCCAAGTGATTGTGTTAGTGGATTATAGTATTTATACAATAACGGTCCGAGAGCGTGCCCCTGGGGTACGCCGTCTCCCGGGAGCGCACTTAGCACCTTGATTGTGATCCTGTCGCCTGAGCGTCATCCCTTTTGTGTGATGGATTAGATATTGTGAGGAGGGAAGTGGCTCGCCTTCGCCGCTTAATACGGTATTAAATAAATGTTTGCTACTTTGTCGAATGGCTCTAACAGATTCGCTTTACAATTTATTTAAACTAGTCAGATTGACTCATGTTTATTTTTGTGATAGTTGTTCCATTTGTATATCGTGATTATATGGATATTTTAACTGGTAACTATAAAAAGAACTACTTTTATATAAACGTTTATAAATAATAACTCATTTGTTAAGGTACCGCTCAATGGATGCTTACATTTTCCATTGTTTCTGCAATAAACTAAGTTTACAATTCAGAACAAAACTATAAGCAAGAATGAATTGTGTTAAGAAAATTACATTTGATTAAGTCTTGTTTGTTAGAAAACTAGCTCCAGCGTTGGCTTTTCAAATCTAAAAGCGACGTGGTAACAAATTGTTTTACAGGCGTTACAAATTCAACCCTAAACTAATGCGTCCAGGGTAAGTCGGTCTCCGGAGCTGCTCGTGGGCAATGGGAGTTGAGTTGTTTTAGAGGTCACGTGAGAGCGGTTTGTCACACGCGGATAATAAATTGCCGGGCGGGTGTAATTTGCAGCATACGCGTCATTAACGTGGCCGAATGTGCTGCCAAATTAACAATTACACGAAGCTCGGGCCTCTATGTTAATTAGGAAATGTGGAGATGTACGGAGCTACGGTTACTGCCAATTACACGATATTGAGCAGATAACTCGAGTGGAATTACTTTGAGCTGCGCTGCGCTGTTGTGTGGAATTATCGGTAATTCAACTCGTATTTTAGCGAACACTACTTTTGTTAACACACTAATGTTCCAGTAGTGCTGTTCTTTTGGCTTTTGTTATTTTTTACAGAAACAATTGAAGACTCAATTTAAACATAGTCTTATTTATCGTTTAAACGTACCAAGTAGAACCAAATTAAAGGTGACTTATCTGGTCTACTATTATTTACATTGTAATTAATACCAGAAAAACCAAAAATTGTAGATTTTAGTCCTTGTTACTATAGTTCCATCAGTGTTTTCAGTTTTAATGTATTAAAAACTAAAGTATTTTAAATTATTCTTATTGAATTCCTATTATATTTAATCAGCCTTCTATCAGGAGAATTGAAATCTCCAAGTCTTAATACCTAATGCTACAAGACATCCAAATTCCATAAAGCAAAACAATTAGATTTGTAAGCGTAGCCGCGGGGCGGGGCAGGGCAGGGACAATTACGGTCTAATCCTGCGACCGGCTTACCCGGGCCACAATTAGTCTGTCACCAAGTCGCGAGACCCAATCAATAATGGCATCCGGACGGATAAACCGGACTCTATTTAGCTAAGTGATCACAACGCTACCTATAGTTAGCGACTTCTGAGCTGATATCATCGGTTAGATGTTAAATATCCTTTTTCACACATCTTCTTTCACTTCTTCATATACTTAATAAATTATATCGTATGTGTTAGAATTTATATGTGAACTATTTAATTGTCCTAAGTAAGGTTAGTCTCGTCGTAGGAGTGCTGGTTAACTGTACCTTTCTTGCCCTACAATTCATAAATCTTTCTATTTTTCAGAGTTGACAAAGTATGCTCGAATTTTTAACTATACATTGTCCATGAGCAGAGGTTAGGATCGCTTTTTATTTAAACTCTCTTTTAAAAATAATAATTAACATCTACTTAAAACGTCCCCTTCCTTCTATGTAGTAAAAAAAGAAAGTGATCAAAAAGTATTTCACGTATACGAACCCAGCCAACTATGACAATACTTATTCTTAATTCTCTAGTAACAAAGCGTTTTGTTTTCGACATAGTACAAGTAAATACATATTACATACAGCGGTGGGCAGGTGGAGGGAGGTGGGGGCAGGTCTGTCGGAATATAATACGACGGAGTATTAATTTGCGCGGAGCACGGATCGAGTTTAATTAACAAATTTAATTAGAAATTAACTGTTTCGCAGGCGCTCTGTGCAAATTGTAGGGCTGCTACTAACTCAATATTGTAATTATTTAATTATACCGTACACTTCTTAATTATAATTAAACCTCAATCCAATATTGAGCGCCAATGTTCTGCTTTTCTTGCAACGTTAAAAGTAGGTATAATATGAAGGTAGTTTAAATTATCTTGAAATATATTAAAGCTTTACCAATTCGCTTGCAATAAGCCAGTAATCTGAAGAAAGAATAACTTAAATGAATGAAGTCATAAAAGAGACAAATTTAAGAGATTTAAAGCTAGAGGCATCCCTCGCAGCGGTTAGGTAGAGAGGCACACTCGAGTATGAAAATTTAATCTAGTCGCGTTTGTTCCCACTAATTGGTTTGTTTTACTCGCTTAGTTGCCGCCGCGGCTTCACTCACAATGTGCTCGCTGGACCGTCCGATACTTTAAGTCTTTACTTTTTAAATCATCAGACTCGTATTTTCTGTTCTGAAATGAACAGAGTTGGTGATCAGACGGAGTTGGAACTGTTTTCATTGCTTAACAATTGAACTCTTAACTTTTCTCAAATATTTTGTTCCATTTGATCTAGTACATATTCCTATACCTATATTTCATAATTATTACGAACTTAATTGAAATTAACCGTTGTTCCCAGGTCTGGTTTCAAAATCGGCGTGCGAAATGGCGCAAAACGGAGAAGTGTTGGGGCCGGTCCACCATCATGGCGGAGTACGGGCTGTACGGCGCCATGGTGCGTCACTCCCTGCCGCTGCCGGAGACCATCCTCAAGAGCGCCAAGGACAACGACAACGTGGCACCGTGGCTCCTCGGTAAGCTACTATGATTTACCCTACTATATGTGTGGCTTTCATCGCAGCCTGGAGCATTAACCAGGATGGGTTACAAAGATACGGATAAGGACACATCAAGTATATCAACGTAAATGTTAGAGGTATGGTATGTCCTTTACTGAGTGTCTACTAGAGATGGGGCTATTATCTCTGAATACTCTACTGACAAAAATATGGTACATCCGTTAACCTGCAAGAGATGTAGTTAGCTATCATCAGCTGCATACTCCCCACTTCAAAGTACAAGGACAATATCATTATGAAGAGGTAGTATTTTTGGTAAACAATCATTTATACTCGTACTATGAACTCTGGTCACTCACTAGCTAAACATGCGTGCTGAGATCTATCCATCATACAGGCACACTGCAAGGTTTATAGCGCTGTAATATTACAAGTTCCTCTGTCAGACTATGCCTTTTGATTTCACGAACATCAAAAGTACGTGTCATATATAAGCAAGTTCAAATCCATCATGTAGCTGGATTTGCACGTACCGTTCTTAAAGGTGAAGGACAATGAAAGAGTCGCGAAATGATTCACCAGTTACCACTGGTTCGATGCGATTACAAAGTACTGAATGCGAATCTAAAGAGCACAGAGTTCCTTGGTAAGTATTGTCAGTAAGAATATAATTCATTTACTCATAGCAAAGAAGTACCGCCAATCAACTATCTGTCCTTAAGACTGTTATAACTTGCCATGTCTTGACGTCACGCTCCTGCTTTTAGGTAAGGTTTCTTATATTATTAATGCCGGAATACTGAAACGCAACTTAAAATTAAGTACAACTTAAACCGGTCCGATCTGACAGTTCGCCATACAATTCTGTCAAAATTACGAGTCTTAAGGCGTGCTTAAATTTAATTTGCGTATGAATATTTGGCCGTAAATGTTTTAGAAACACCACATTAGCGCACTCTTATATAGGCTATTACAAAGCAAGGAATAAGCCTTGAGCAAAAACTACTAGGCTGATACATGATCTCTGATTTGTATTTTATTATCATCAAATATCTAATGTTGTGCCTCTTTAGTTAAATAAGACTCAATCAATAAACTATTATTAAGTATGGATATTATTAAAGATTTCAAAGTCATTATTACTTCTGGCACGCGATGATTTCCAATTTAGTAGTAGGTATCACGAAAAATAATCGACAACTGTCTCTTTAACGAAACCTACGTGTCATTATCGTTTTGTAGATTTAATATCATTGTTTTGCGAGTATGTTATAACAATTTTGAATACAAAATAAAGAAATTACTGCATACCTAGTTAAGTTTACAAGGTAAGTAAAGAATGTAACTAAGTACTTATTGATATTAAAAGATTTCGAAAAAAAATTTAACCATTTTTTATTGTACTTACCTAGGTATTATTATCTCGAGATTTTTTGGTACAAGAAAAGCTCTTTCATCATTATTTAAATTATTATCCCTATTTATGCTTACCTAAATGGCTGGCATCATATTGTTTGATAATATTTCCTTCTTTACCCAATTTTTCTATCTCTACCTAACCAAAAAGCCTTTTAGGCTTCTTGACGAAATTCACTGTTGATTAATAACCTATTTACTGATTCAATATACCCATGTATGCCGAGCTTTAAAACAATAATGCTGGCATGTAAACAATTTTTGATGTGATGATTTTGTTGAAGAAACGAGCGGTGCCGCGGGCCGCGCCTAGCGACTCCGGTGCGGGCCACCACGCGGTGAGTCAAATTTCCTTAACTAATTAGTACCAACAAAATCATCACTATCAACTAATTAGGCTCCTAGTCCTATGTTTGACAGTTCTGCTAATTATTCAAAATGGCGGATGACCGTTCTACAATTGAGATTTGAGTCTGTGTTTAGAAACCGGTTCATTGTTATATACCAAGACGATTTTATGCTTCTTAATGTAAATAATGATTAAGGTTGACTTTAATTTATTTACGTTAGGTTATTTGAATATGATAGCCTTGTGAGTTAATCAGGATAATAAAATTGAAATTAATAACATTCTGTTTCTTACTAAAAATACATTGACACTTCGTGAGTTTATGATTCAGTTTTATATTCGTTTATTTAGTTTTTATATAACTAATTCATATATACTACTGTAGTTAAATAGATATGTGTTTGATTAATGAATATATCGTGCTATGTAAAGCATACCTAATATTTCAAAGATGCATATTGCTCTTAAACAAAAGGGAGAAAGCTGTACAAAAGTCAAAAGAAGGTTTTGTGGAATTCAAAATTTTTTAATCGCGCTCTCAGAAGCTCATTTCTCACACTTGTCTGAAGTATACGAAGCAATAAAGGCTTTAGTTATTTGTGATTTTTCTTCTTTGTTCACATTAAGATTTGTTTTAAGCAGAATATTTTCTTACATTTTTTTCCAAAAGTTAAGATCACTAAAGATGCACATAAATTAAAAGAAGATGAAAGTATACGTTTATAAAATACAACTACGAAAAAATAATTAGGTAAATAATTTTGGTCCAATTAATTATTTAAATATTAGCGAACATTTTTTCAAAACCAGGATAAATCGTAAAAGAATTAAAAATTAGGTACTATACAAAAACTCTTTTGTCATCATCGAATAAATTGGCGCCTTAAACATCGCTTAATAAATGCTGGCACATAAAAAAAAGTAAAACGTCAACCTTCAAAAAAAGAACAGATTCGAAATCACGGCGCGCAGCGCGGGGCACGCACACACAAATCATTATAAGATGCACCGATGCAGCCTACGGGCGTGCGCAGACCGCGGGGCGGGGGGCAGGGGGAGTTCCAAGATGGCCGCCGAAGGCTTACCATAAAGGACCGGCTTACATATTAATTATGTACTTACCTGCATGTAATGGGGTTGCAATATGGCCGCCATATAATCTGACAAATGTTTATTTACTGTCTGGATCTAATTAGGAGGTTTTTTAACGAAGTTAGTTGTATTAACGAGATAGGAATGGTGGACTGATTACTTTTTTGCTTTTGATTATAATATGGCCATACTTAAAGGTATTGAAATAAACTTTAACTCCTAGAAAACGTTAGAAGAAGTTATTTGACAGTTTTATGGAAAGAATAATATAATCAAAATTATATTTATCCAATTTTTTTTAATTATAAAAAAAGAATGCACTGATAAATAAATAATAATCAATCTGTAATTTATTATTTTATTGATTACTAAAATGCCATTTTTACTATTTCATTTTCTTTAATTTATATTTGGAGATTTAAAAAAAATACTTAAAAATACTGCAACCATTAATTAATGTCCAATAAATTAAAAATAAATTAAATAATTAAAACAAAACACTCAAAAGATACAATACTTACCTAAATGCACATAAGTATTATGAGGATCAAATAGATAGCTACTATCACAACAAAAAACCATCTTAATCCAACAATGATATTTAATTTTTCTTATTCTCAATATTTAACCAAGCTAGAAAGTAGGCAAATCTGTAACAAACTAATTTTAAGTTACAGCTTCAAAATCTGCAAGAAAATTGTCCATTCAGCATAGATTACATTAATGACCTTTAGAAATTCTACAAAGGCTTTCAACCTATTATAATACTTCAGTTTTTATGCAATTTTCACCTCTACCGAAACTTTATCACAGATGAGAAGCGATCTCACTGCTATCAATGGTAATAGGCATTTCCTTTTAATAAGAAAAAACCATTTTACTATTTTAACCACAAAATGTTACCAGTAAGCAAATTATTTTCTATCCATCGTTGAGAATTATAATTCTGCTTATAATCATCTACCGGTCACTGTTAAACTTTAACTAAAAGTAACTTCTTAATTTTATAATATTTAATCTTATTGTGTAAAAGGACAAAGACACATCCGTGATTAGGGAATCCCTCTACAACATTATTGATAATTCGAAACCTAAAATTATCCTATTCTCCTAATTAAGAGGCATTTCCACACCGTCCCGATGCTTGATGTACTCATAAGCTTTTAAACACTCGAAAGAAATCAAAAACTTCAAAGCTATAAAAATCTAGAAACGCCAATTAAACCAATTCAGGAATAACAAAAAAACCTAGCATTATTGCATTATCCAATCTGCACTAGAGGCTCTCAGATCAAAGACACGCAAATGGAAACAGGCATCTTTCTAAATTATCTACCTATTATACACTTGCTTTGTGCATCACACTTTTATCTTGGGAAATGACACTAGTGCTTAGGCTGACGGTACGCGAGCGAGCAACTATCCTGTGACATTCGGGTGATAGATTAGTTGTAAGACTTTATTAATTTTGCTTAAGTCCATGACGCAAGAAAGTTTACTATAAACCATAATTTTGAATCGTTTGATTTTGCCAGTAATTTTATTTTCAATTGATTATAACGACTGTCTCGGTAAAAACAAACTTATTCGACATATTTATTCAACATATGTTTTTAATTCCCCACTTCCTTATAAGTTTTAAGTATAATATTAACAGATGTATTCTATTTTGCAAAACTCAATCAGATAATTTTATAAAAAGCATATAAACTGTCGAATTGAGAAACCTCCTCCTTTTTTTGAAATCAGTTAAAAAATATACTTATTACTCGATCTAGACGCTTCTAAAGATTTAGTATTTAACATTCTAAAACAGGAGTGGAATAGGAGTAACTACCAAACGACAATACCTACCTAATAGTATGCTACAAATGTGGCTTCGTCTACAAAGAGCCTTAACACGACATGAAAACGTCGCACAAAGTAGCGAAAGCCTGGCACATGTCCTTTGTGGCAGTCGCCACTTCGGTAAATGGTTAAAAATTATCACCGATGTGCATTAGGCACGCTTTGATGTGTCGCAGTCCTTTCATTGTTATTGACTCTTCATTTTTCTATAAGTGCAGAATGTTTTCGACTCGCTAGCAGCGGGAAACATTTGAAACTACAGGCGTTAAGAATTCTGATTGTGTTGGCGTTTTTGAGAAGTTTTTATAGAGCATTGATTTTAGAGTTTTAGCAGGTATTCAATTGTAAGACGCTTGTTGATTTTTTGAGTCTGTGCTATTCACTCATAAATATATAATTACAGTCGATTATTTAATTATCATAGCTACTCTTCTTTTAATTCTATTTGAGCGGAGATAGTTTAAAAATATGTATTTAACTTTATTTATAAGGGATAATTGATTGACGTTCGCTATTGCGATTAAAATATAGTAGGTACATATTGTATTAACTTAGCATATAATAAAACATTAACAGACCATTAGTCATAGATCATTACCATAAGATGAGTAGATATCTTATGATATCTGATAAAATTGCTTTACTAATTTTTATTCGTTCCTACGATAAATCGTTACACCTAGAATTTCCTCTGATTTTAAAATATAAAAGTTATATCAAACGACTCACAAAAAGGACCTACCTACTACACAAAAGAGAATGTAATCACTATGTACTACATAAAAATGCCAACATAAATATTTTAGGCGTCTGTCAAAATTTGACATTCGTGTTTTAATATTAGCAAGAAGGATTTTACGAGGTTTTTACAGCTTCGTCGCGTGGAATACCCAATCGGTCTCCAAGTTTATTGCGCCGCGAGAGGCGCCATGACGCCCTGACAACTGTGCATTTGCATATTTTTACGATTTCACCAGAGTCGATGGTGCTTAGACGTCGGGAGTGTTAGGAACACTACTCGTATGTGATATTCGCTGCATTGTTGGAAAGATTAGGTTGCGAAAACGTCAAATTTTTTATATTTATAGATAAGTATAGTTTATGTTACTTTTTGCATTTTTTTTAAGTTGTTACGGCTATTTTCAGTATACTGAAAAATATAAATAAACACTATTTTTATTTGAACCAGGGTAGGTTCTAAGTTCTAACCTTTTGTCATTTAAATTAATAAGTATAATAAGTTTGATGAGGACTACGATTTTGTGTGAATTAAATGTTAAATTAATAAAATTTTTAACCTACCTATATCTAAAGTTCGACAATAGGTAACTACAAATATAATAAAATATGCACTTATTAATTTTCGAAAAAAAAAAACACATTTTTTATAATATTTAATTTTCTCTTGCCCCTTTAGGTATAACTGAACTAGGTTCAACAAACATACCTAAAGAACAACAGACATATTAAACAATCTTAAACATTTAAACCCGACATCTACCCATAATGTGTTGTAAATCCATACTAATATTATAAATGCGAAAGTTACTCTGTCTGTCTATCTGTCTTTTCATCACGCTAAAACTACTGAACCGAACGAAATTTAATACAAAGATAGTCTTAAGCCTGAGAAAGGACAAAGGCTACTTTTTAACTGGATAAAAGGGTTATAAGGGGGAAAAGGGGTCAAAGTTTATATGAAGGACCACGCGGACGGAGTCGCGGGCAACAGCTAGTTTCATATAAATTCCAAATCACTAACATTAATTGACCGGTTACATAAACGAATGAACCATTACCTACTCTTAGCTACACATGTCGTAATACGTTTAGTAGCCTCACATAAATACACTGATAGTGAACAGCAAGACCTCTCGCGGGCAACTATCCTATAGCCGGAACTCGCATTAGCGAACTTTCCCTATTACAGAAATACAGACCGAGCCATACATCTATTTGATTTAATTCTAACTACTCTACAGAAGTTTATTTATTTATTGAGTACAACCACATAATACATAATCAAATATACACAAACAATTACTTTAGGTAACAATTATCTATTAGGTATGCATGACAAAAACGGAAGTTCCAGCTACATATATATTTTTGTAGTCAGTTCTTCAAATATGTATCTGATAATTTTCAAGATACAAATGCGGTTTTACGTAGAATAATAATAGCGAGAACCGTAGTTTTAGCACGCAAAGTGAAGCCATTTCAAAGTAGACAATTTGGTCTACTTACATAGTTCGTCGCCGCAGTGCACGGCATCAAAATTCCTATGATTTCGAATAATATTAACTTTTTTTACATTTAAAGGGTAAATTTCTTAGCAGCAACATTATCGTTGGGCTTGTGTGCGTGTCGTGAAATATATCTAAGAAAGTGCATTTTACTCATAAATACTTATTTATAAATATTTTTCTTCACTTTTCGGCTTGGCGGATCGATTATTATTATTAAGAGACTGTCTGAATGTGTCAAAAGTCTATGTGTGTGTATAGAAATAGCTATACAATGTTCTCTTAGACTTATTACAGGAAGAATGATTTGCATTTACGCGCCATTTGCACTGACAGCACAGATAATAAAGCAAGATGTTACAATGTCATGTTTATGATAGCAATCAAACGAATATTTTAAAAAGCATTTTTATTGGATGATTGCTTATCGAGATTTACCTTAAAGATTATGCTTAAAGCACGTAAAAATATACTTTCAAATATTGAGGAGTCCCCGTGGGTACTTCATCGTTGAGTAGGATAGTGAAACGTTTAATACTGATAAAGGTAACATGTTGTTTGCCTTTTCTATGAGACCGATATATTATTATGTTTATAAAATAGGCAAATGCCCCTGGCTTTAGGTGCATACGAAATTGTTTTTGTAAATTTAGATTATAAGGTTCCGTTATTTTATGTGTTTGCCATTACGTACAATAATCTTGATTACCGTGCAAGGGATAGGTATGTTGTTACTTCAAGTTAACTTACTAATGTTACTTTAGGTTTATTTATTATCAAACACCAATGTTTTTATTTGTCAGTTTTTATCTCATAACTAGTAAAAGTAACTACTAGTTAAGTTAAGTAATAACAAGTCCAATTTTAACATCAGGTTATCTTTGGATTTGACGATTATTAATAAGACTGTTAGTATTGCCAGTAGACAACTCGGTAACTACGTCACAAGTCCGTCTCTCGCCGGTAACGAAGTGCAAACATCGGCGTGCAGTCGATATTAACCCGATAACCAAATCAGCTCGTTGCCATGTATCTGTGCCCGCCTCGAGGAGAATGCGATTTCCATCAGATACGTAGTAACTTATTGGGCCCTTATTTAACAGTTATTAAGTTTTCCCGCGTAATTTTTTTCTGGGGTGCCTAACACCGGGATAAAAAGTAACTTGTGTTAGTCCACATAATAGATAAACTAACTACGGGCAGTTTTTGCCAGGGCCAGTCAATAGTTGTAAAGATTTACATACGATACATGCTTTCGTTATTGCAGTTTTTCGCTATAGAATTTGCTTGATGACGACTTAAAGATGCTACTGATGAAGCTCAGTTCGATAACGATATTCTTAAATTTGATTATAGTCATCGATTTTCTCATCGTAAGGTGCTATTTTCTAGTTTCGTTATGATTATCGTTCTTATTTTAATGCATTGATTTTTTTTAATTACAATACAAATTAAATTTAAGGGATATGTATTATGTGGCAGTATTTTCAACGTCATGTTCAAACATTTATAGTATGTAATATCTACCAGTAGGCATCGTAGACACGTTTTTTTTTACCAAATAACCAAGCTATGAGATTCCTCACATACAAGCCTCGGAATCCGTATCTGTTCGCATACTAATGAAGTGTTCCCGCTAATAGAAGGCGCCGTATGCGACACATGCGACACACCATTACTCGCCTAAGCTTTGATGTTTCGTTTCGCAACGTGATTACTGATTACTTTCCCCGTTCCTATTGGACTTATTAAAATCGGTTTTAAGATTGGAGACTGTTTTAGTTTCTAGTGTTCATTCCATCGTTAAGTTTAAAGTTTAACTGTAATTAGTATGTCTATAATTAAGACTAGTAGCTCTTAAGTTAGTTTTAATGTATTATGTAGCTAAGGAGTCTTGATTATATCGTCGTTAGATATGTCCATACCGTGGTGGGTCGTTTCTAAATTCCATTTCGGATAAAGATAGTTATATTAAGTTAGGTTACATGACTGTAAAAGTCTGCTTACATGACCTAGTGAATCCGTCACCTTCAAATCACCTTCTCCCAGAAAGAGGATGCGGCATCCGTAAAAGGATTACCCAATAATTCCCACCTTAAAAAATATAAACCATTTTGGAATACATCGGTTTATTGCATGTCCTTCCCACAACCTAGCAAGTATATCAATTCTGAAGAAGCTTATCCTTTTGTCTTCTATAGCAATGTGTTTCTTCACCAGGTATGCACCGCAAGTCTATGGAGGCGGCCCAGCACCTGAAGGAGTCAGGGTCAGAGCGCGAGGGCTCAGAAGCGGAGCCTGAACGCGCGCCCTCCGCCAGCCCGCACCGACATGAACTGCATGATAACCAGGTAATAATTAGATAACGATAACCCATTAACGATAACTAAGAAACGACAACTAGGGTACGATATTAAGGTATTAATAATCTGGTAACAATAGCAAAGTATCGATAACCTAGAAACACCTTCACTGAACTTTTTAATAAGAAGAGTATAAGACTTGACACCTCACTGAAATAAAGATTGTATGAAAAAATCGTCCAACCCTTGAACCAAATCTTGAAATTCCTTCTAGGCGTAGTTACCTAAGTCTTAATAAAGATAATTTTACCAACTTAATAAAAAGTCATAACAGAGATAGATATACAAGCGGCTAGTCCCGGCGGAGTACGCATATAATTATATCTATGCATGTATTATAAATAGATAGTTATAAACCTTCCTCTTGAATCACTCTAGCTATTAAAAAACTGCATAAAAATGGTTTGCGAAGTTTTAAAGTTACAAAAAACATAGGGACAGATAGAAGAAAGCGACTTTGTTTACTATGATGATAATGATAATGATAATACGTTGAAAAATAATTGATAATACGATATCGACTAATCCAACGAATTCCTACAGCCACACATTCTACAAGCACAGAGCTCGCCGGGCAGTTCAACTACGGCGTCCTCGTCAGCCAAGGGGCGTGCTTCACCAGACACCCGCGAGCTGTACGAGGACCCTGAAGCCTTCAGAAACAACAGCATCGCGTGCCTTCGAGCCAAGGCCCAGGAGCACCAGGCGCGATTACTGTCTAATAACCTTTTACTTCAGGTCAGTTGCTAACACCTACTTAAAGGTATCCTAGTTTTGCTAGGCTCTGCTTGGACTTGGCTTGACGCGCTGCCACGTGTTAAGATCATAGACTAAACCATAGAATGTATTGAAATGTCAAAAAAAATAAAGTTCATGATCCGTTTTAATCAGTATTGTAACAAGATTTACACCAAATATATATTCAACGCTTTTAGATGCATTTAAATCATGTTCGAGATATGGGACGGAAGCTCAATCGTCGTCGATATCGAAAAGTTTTAATACCGAGTCGAAACATAAACATTTTTTTTATTTGAAGATGGCTCAAGAACTTTATCGAAACTATTCGAAGTCGATATCGATTGTATTCGGAGTAGACCTGCATGTTTTTAACGACGGTACTTAAACACAATCTTCAGACTTGTATCAGTATTTTATGTGGTTATTTTGTTTGTCAGGTCCGTGGCCTCCAGCGGTCCAGCGGCGCCAGCATGGAGGACGACGGGCCCACCGACATCGATGTCGGCACCGAAGCGCCTCTAGATGCCGCACGCCTCTACTGAGTACGCTCACTGACGACTCACGCCTCATACTGTGAACTCGCTATGAGATCCGTTATACTGCCCGTGAAGAGATATGTCACCATGAATATACCATGAGATAGCGCTGAGATACGTCGCCATGAGCTTCGAATGAGATACACACGAATCTCGGAACTCGAATGCGAGATTGAGTTGCTTGTTTCAAACGTTTTATATATTATGTAGTATTAAAGTTTTGAATAGATTTTCTTTTTTCTATTCAACAGTTTATGAATCTCTCTCATTAACAACAGTTTTTTTTCATCATTTTACACCTTGAAATAATAGAAGATATTATTTTTTATTTTTGAGTGAAATTCTGAATTCTCTGAAGGTTCTTTTATAAATGTGTGTACCTACACTGTACAGCGTTTGAAACATGTCAAATGGCCCAACAGACGTATGACGCTCGCGTGATGGAAACGAATGTGAATGAACTCTGAAACTAAGTGTAATTATGTACATTGTAGATTTAGACGTATTTAATGTTTCCCAGTTTTTCGTGCAATACCCCTAGTTAAGTATTTATCTGTTTAGTGATCGTTAGCGTTGTATAAAGTCGGCGACCGGCGCAGCGGCATCGCGGTGTTGCCACTTGCCGCTTAGTTGTACCTAACTGTACTTAAGGCGGGAAGACTATTTTATAGAATACAGTTGAAGCGATCGGCACTAATTAAAAATTTTATTGTAAATGTTGGACGCCTAATTAAAAATTATTGTGGTATTACGACTCGCTAACTGTAATTAAGTCATTATGTATCGATTTTATTATAGACTAACTCTGAAGCACCCAGTAAGACTATTTTTATTGAAACGGAATGTTAACGAAGAACCAACGAAATTGTGTAGATAAATTATAAATATATGCGTAATATGTTTTTGTCTGGTATATTTTAAGTGATAACGATGTAAAAATCTACATTCCAGTTTGTTAAAAATATTGAATTTGGCAACTTAACCGTTTGTAGTTTAGTATGTAACTAACTAACCTAAAATGATTATTTTATAATTTAGACATTATCGGTTGTGACAAGAGAAAGTGAGATAGGAATATCGACATAATAAAGTAAATCGGTCTGCATTTCAAGTTGACAGTCAGCAATAGTACTTACTGTAATATGACTGAATTTAAAAAATGCATCATAATTATATTATTAAGGCACGAAATAATAAATAAGTATTTTACGATTCACCTTTCACGCTGTCGATGAAAAGTTTAACGAAAAAATGCCTAATAATATTAAACTGTATATGTTTTTGTGTGAAATCGTAGGTACCCACTTAAATAACCTGTATTATGTTCTTCCATTTAATAAAACCTGTGCAAAGTACTTAAGAACGAATTAAAAATATTTTTGAAAGAAAGATATCAACAGGCAAAATGTTATTCGACTTTCTTTCAAACATATTTTTCTCATCCTAGATACTAATTAATTCATTACCATTTACCAATATTTTTATTTAGAGTAGAAATTCTTGACAAATGACCTTATTTTCATCGGGCAACATCGTTTTTTGACATTTATAAGTTTGTTTTTAAAATTTATTTTAATTTCAATTAAATATAAACGCCATGGAGTATAATGGTAAACAATAAAATAAGTGTTTCAATAAAATAAATATGTATTATGATAAATACCCGTTAGATACATAATTTATTACTTCATCAATATATTAAATTAATTCAGATGTATAAGTACTTAATATTCATTGTATTGGTATTAGGTACGTCTAGTGCTAGTCTGTTTTATGAATACCTACAGATATTTTTTCTCCATCATTTTCCAGGCAGGCATTTTTAATAAAGACGTTACTTCTATACTCCATGGATAATATTTGGTTATAAAAATGACAGATTAGAAATCCATAAAGTAGAAAAAAATGTATAGACTAAAAATATTGTCATGTTCGGCGTTGTGATAATTTGTTGTTTAGTCCTAAACCGCCGTACTCTTGTACTTACGATATCTATAGAATAAAATTGTAATATATTTATTGAATTACCACTCGAAGAAACTTAAGCATGTGACGTCATCGTAATATAAGATTATTCCGATGAATAAACAATTGTGTAAAATTATTCCTGTGTTTGATTGCTTATCCAAACTTACCTTCGTGATTTTTTTAATACTAAATTTTAGATAATATAAGTTCTTACAGTTTATTACTTAATTTTATTTTTACATTTTTTTATTAAAAAATAAAGCTTCTAGGCTGTTATTCGCTGGGTGCGAAGTACTAAGTGAGGCCTGCCGCCTGGGGATAACATAATCTATCGCAGCGCTCATAGTGGTCAAAAGTAGAAATAATGTGCGCTCTGACATTTTTTTTATACCATGAAGTGGTGAGACGAGCTGGACGCCTAATGGTAAGAGAAACGCCAGCCCAACCAATGTAGTGCTACCCAGAACTTTGCTCCTCCCCACTTTGAGTCGTAAGATGTTAAGACTCATCATATTATATCAGATGTATCTGTCAATGGCAAAGCGTTCCTACATAATACATTTAAAATATCATTAATTAATTGCATAAGTCTGCCAACAAAAATGAGTCACAATAGTTGTTGTGTTGTAAACGGCAAGAATACTGGCAGAAATAGATTTGATTTTGCGAGAAACACTCAGAAATCGGTCTTCAAAACAATACTCATTTCGATCTGAAAACGATATTTAATTTATTATTAACGATACAGGAACATATAAATACATTAACTGTTATATAATGAAACTTTGTTTTTGTTTAACTGTAAAACTACAACTATAAATGAAGTAAACAAACCCTGACAAAATCAAAATAACACACTTTTTGGACTTACCTCATTTGATTTGAATGACCAAAATGACTTCAAAACCTTTTTTCCACCCAAATCGTAGTAGGTATCACAAAAATTTCTTTCTTATATTATGGCATTAGCGTCTAGCTTTTTGCCAATGTCAATGTAATAAGAGGCAACGTGGTCAAATAAAATCGTCATCAAGTCGTCTTTAGTCGAGTCAGTCAGTCGTTTCGTTCTGCCCTTCGTAAAGTGATAGTGAACTTTACGAAGAACCTCGCCGAATCTTGGAGCAATCGGAACGGCGCTACTATGCGCTCTCAAATGAATTCATTTCTTGGACACTTATTAGCTAGTTTACTGCATAATTCACTATCACAATCAAACATTAAATCACTATAAGCACCAAAAAAGGAATATTCAATCGAGATTACAAATAGACGCCGCAAGATTCCCGCCAAAACTCAATCACAAAAATTTATTAGTCGAAAATATTTGTTATTTTTTCATTTCGATATTTTTTCAAAAATATACGACTTAAGTGTCCATGTGACAGAACCGACAAAGTTGTGGACGCTAGTTGGCGCTGTGATCGTGCACGGTACCAATAGGATACACTTATTTTCACACAGCGCCATCTAGTCCCACGCTAACCAGAGCTTGTTTTATGGTTAGGTTAAGGTCAATGACATTACAGTAAAAACATACATATTATTTTTAGCAACACCCCAAAATTCTACAAATGGAATATCATATAAGTGGGATGGCTAATAAATAATATCGGATTTTTTTGTAACATAAAAATCCAATTTTTTATGAAAAAGGCACGTATACCAAAAAGTTTTTTATAATTTTTGTTCGTCTGTTTGTTACGGCTAATCTCTAAAATAGCTGCACCGATTTTGATGGTTTTATATTGACAGATAGGTAGCAATAGGATGCAACTTTGGCTACTCTTATTTTATAAAAAAGAGATAAAGTAATGTTGCAATTTCAAAGAATAGTGCAGTACCGGGCACAGCTCACGCGAGCCCAACTGGTGCTGTCTAAATCATAAATAAATAAATAAATATTTTCAGGACATTTATACACAGCGCCATCTAGTTTCAAGCTAAGCAGAAGCTTGTGTTATGGCAACTAGATAACGAAATAAATTACATATACATACTTTTTTGTAAATACCTACATACAATACATAGCAACGCCCAAGCCCCAGAAAAACACAAATGTAAATTACAAATATATTTTTCCGGTGTAGGAATCGAACCCACGACCCTTCGCACAGAAAGCAGTTGTGCTACCACTACGCCAAGCGGTCGTCAAAATGAATTCAACTTCCAATTAAATAAACTTAACATTTAAAACGCGGAACACAGCTTGTGCTTAATAAAACAAGTTTTAAGCAACGTGTAAATAGCACTTTATTTTGAACAATCAAGTAACATACATTTGAGATTTTTATGTCTAAGACATTTGAGTACACCAAACATTATATGGCCTTTATAAATAATTTCTGGAGGCGGACGTTTCATTACAAAATCAATCTTTCTTATAATCCAATTCACATAGTAAAGTTCATCAAGCTTTACATTTTTTATCCGTTATATGAATATATTTTTCAGTAACTAGAAACATTAAAATTTAAAGACTAAGGTACAGGTTTTTTTTTTTAATTTTAAACATCATACATAATTTCAATCATCAAACATCAAGGATGTAAAATTTACAATAAAATACTGCAACATTATGCGTTTTTTAGTAAAATGTTAAGCATAAATATAATAAATTTTTTGAATAAAGTATACAAAAAATCGGTATACTTTATACATTTTAGTACCTACAACCGATCACCTTCAACATATTGGCGGCAAATTAAATGCATTTAAAATGAATGGAAATAAAAATTTGTACAGAGGAAAGTTAGGTATTCATTGATTAGTTTCAAATACATAATTTCAAAAGAAAAAAAATACTATGAGATGTTACATTGTAGTATGTAGACATAAATATAGTGTATAGTATTTATTGATAGTTTCCAACGGTGCAAAATAGACAAACTAAATCCTAAGAGAAAGGAAATCTGAAAAAATAATAAACTATTGACTTTAGCTCAGCTTTTTTACAAGCTTTTATTTAACTTGCAATGTATTTTTTTTTTTTTTTTTTATGTTATGAAGAGGGGAGACGAGCTGGACGCACTCCTGATGGTAAGAGTAACGCCAGCCCATAGCCAATGCAGTGCTACCCGGAACTTTGCTATAAAGCCCAACTCCGGGCAGGGTTGCACTACACCGACGCTCCCCACTTTGAGTCATCAGATGTTAAGACTCATTAGCCCAGTATGTATGTATGTATGTATGTTTGTGTGTTCGGGTGGAATTTTATAACTCAATTTTAAGGCACTTGCCCTCAACCGATTGAGCTGAAATTTTGCATGCACGTGTATATCCGATGACAATGCAATATTATTATGACATGGTGCTGATCTGATGATGAAGTCGGAAGATAGCCATAGCAACTCAGTAATTAAATAACATAACCACATCGAGTTTGGGCTCATTTCATTCGACTAGATGAGTACTTTGGTGCTAGATAGTAACCAAGGTCTGATGATGGAGCCGGAAGACAGCCAAAGGAACTCAGTACTTAAACGACACAACC
>JADANM010005719.1:8634107-8647440 GCA_026213755.1 Eurema hecabe
CAAGATGTCATGTCGAGAATAGCCGTGGAAAATGTTAGAGATAATATACCCCTATGCAATGCAGTTATGTATTTTTAACTCATGCTGTTATAGCTCTTAGATTACACTGCAGTGTATTGCGTCTTGCATAATTAAGCTTATTATATACTTAAGTTATATTTAGTTAAATAGGTCGTTGTATTTATAACATTCTTAGGACTAGGACACGACTTTTTGAATATGATTATTGAAATTCGACTAAATAGTAATGAATTGGTTACGTGTGATACAAGAAAATACTTATTAGAGCCCAAAGGCTCAGAGGATGAGCAGTAAAAGAATACGTATCATAATTGTCATTAAAGATTTTGATTAAAAAAGCATAGTTCGCTGGTGGTTTGGCTGATGGTAAACAACTATCTCCGTCAAGTCTTCCGACAACGCCGTTAATACGACATGACGTTTTCAAGTGCAAACCATGCTATTATCCTAGTATAAAACCTCTAAATAAGTATTCGACCATGACTGTTATGATAAGTATGCATATAATTATAACACGTAATGGACAGTATCAACATTAAAAGCATTATTGTGTTCGGCGAGATAGCCAGCTATTTGCCGATAGCACACAAAAGGCCAATTTACTGTACACTGGATACAGGACAAACTTCAAGCGTTGAGCACAATGCTAATATCTACATCGCTGGCAGATAGTGTGGAGCTTTGAACGTGACTTTTAATGAAAACATCGCATGGCCGGTCTTGAAACACTATCCTAATACTGATAAACTAACGGCGGTTCCCAATATGCAATCTCAATCCGTTTTCAGCTATCTACGGTTGAGTTTTCGATCTAAATAGGAGAAAAAGCGTTAGATCGGTGCCCTCTGACGGATAGTTTGCGTTTCCGGATTGCTTATCCCATCTATGGTTAGTATATTGAAACGCTTTTTCTCATATTTAGATCGAAAACTCAACCGTAGATAGCTGAAAACGGATTGAGATTGCATATTGGGAACCGCCGTTAGACTTATTACAGGAAGAATGATTTGCATTTACGCGCCATTTGCACTGACAGCACAGATAATAATAACCAATTGTTGTTAATAGCAAGATGTTACAATGTCATGTTTATGTTCGCAAACAAACAGATGTTTTAAAAAACATTTTTTATTGGATGATTGCTTATCGAGATTTACCTTAAAGGTTATGCTTAAAGCACGTAAAAATATACTTTCAAAGATTGAGGAGTCCCCGTGGGTACTTCATCGTTAAGTAGGATAGTGAAACGTTCAATACTGATAAAGGTAACATGTTGTTTGCCTTTTCTATGAGATCGATATATTATTACTTATGTTTATAAAATATTTAAATGTCTCCTGGCTTTAGGTACATACGAAATTGTTTTTGTAAATTTAGTTTATAACGTTCAGTTATTTTGTGTGTTTGCCATTAGATACAATGAGCTCAATTTCAGTGCAAGGGATATGTTGTTACTTCAAGACTACTTTAGGTTTATTTATTATCAAACACCAACGTCTTTATTTGTCCGATTTTATCTCATAATTAGTAAGAGTAACTCTTTAGATATACATGGCAACACTTGGATTAAGAAGTCCAATTGTAACATCAGATTATCTTTGATTGGCGATTATTAATAAGACTATTAGTATTGCCGATAGATAACCCGGTAACTACGTCACAAGTCCGTCTCTCGCCGGTAACGAAGTGCAAACATCGGCGTGCAGTCGATATTAACCCGATAACCAAATCAGCTCGTTGCCATGTATCTGTGCCCGCCTCGAGGAGAATGCAATTTCCAACAGATACGTAGTAACTTATTGGGCCCTGATTTAACAATTATTAAGTTTTCCCGCGTATTTTTTTTCTGGGGTGCCTAACACCGGGATAAAAAGTAACTTGTGTTAAGTCCACATTATAGATAAACTAACTACGGGTAGTTTTTGCCAGGGCCAGTCAATAGTTGTAAAGATTTACAAACATTCATACATGCTTTCGTTATTGCAGTTCTTCGCTATAGAATTTGCTTGATGACAATTTAAAGATGCTACTATTTAGCTCAGTTCGATAACGATATTCTTAAATTTGATTATAGTCATCGATTTTCTCATCGTAAGGTGCTATTTTCTAGTTTCGTTATAATAACTGTTCTTATATTAATGCATTGAATATTTTTTTTATTTACAATACAAATTAAATTTAAGGGATATGTGTCAGTATTTTCAACGTCCTGTATTCAAACATTTATAGTATCTATTACTAGTAGGCATCGTAGATACGTTTTTCCAAATAACCATGGTACGGAAGCCTAACATACAAGCCTCGGAATCCGTATCTGTTCGCATACTAATGAAGTGTTCCCGCTAATAGAAGGCGCCGTATGCGACACATGCGAGACACCATTACTCGCCTGAGCTTTGATGTTTCGTTTCGCAACGTGATTACTGATTACTTTCCCCGTTCCTATTGGACTTATTAAAATTGGTTTTAAGATTGGAGACTGTTTTAGTTTCTAGTGTTCATTCCATCGTTAAGTTTAAAGTTTAATTGTTATTAGTATGTCTTTAATTAGGACTAAATTACTTATAATACTATATCTATATCATACTATAAATATACCGTTATGTAATATACCTACGCTTAATTAGTAGGGTAACTCTACTAGTACTCGCAAGTTTGTAGTCTTCATTATATCGTCGTTAGATATGTCCATACCGTGGTGGGTCGTTTCTAAAGTCCTTTTCGGATAAAGATAGTTATATTAAGTTATGTTACATGACCGTAAAAGTCTGCTTACATGACCTAGTGAATCCGTCACCTTCAAATCACCTTCTCCCACAAAGAGGATGCGGCATCCGTAAAAGGATTACCCAGTAATTCCCACCGTAAAAATATAAACTATTTAGGAATACATCGGTTTATGGCATGTCCTTCCCACAACCTAGCAAGTATATCTATGATGAAGCATATCCTAATGTCTTATATAGCCATGTGTTTTGTTCACCAGGTATGCACCGCAAGTCTATGGAGGCGGCCCAGCACCTGAAGGAGTCAGGGTCAGAGCGCGAGGGCTCAGAAGCAGAGCCTGAACGCGCGCCCTCCGCCAGCCCGCACCGACATGAACTGCATGATAACCAGGTAACTATAACTAAGTAACGATATCCAAGTAACGATAACCCATTAACGATAACTAGGTTACGATATTAAGGTATTAATAATATGGTAACAATAGCAAAGTATCGATAACCTAGGAACACCTTAACTGAACTTTTTAATAAGAAGAGTATAAGACTTATGAGCACCTAGCTGAAATAAAGATCCAAGAACCAAATCTTAAAATTCCTTCTAGGCGTAGTTACCTAAGTCTTAATAAAGATATTTTTATCAACTTAATAAATATTCATAACAGAGATAGACATACAAGCGGCTAGTCCCGGCGGAGCACGCATATAACATTATCTATGCATGTACTATAAATTAATAAAAACCTTTCTCTTGAATCACTCTATCTATTAAAAAAAAGGTAGAAAAATGGAATGCGAGGTTTTAAAGTTAAAATAAGCAAACATAGGGACAGATAGAAGAAAACGACTTTGTTTACTGTGTAATGATATTGAAGCTGTATGAAAGTAAAGTCATATGACAAGTAACAATAGACTTGAGCATCTCTTTCATAAATCACAACCGTACAGTACGATGTCGACTAATTCAACGAATTCCCACAGCCACACATTCTACAAGCACAGAGCTCGCCGGGCAGTTCAACTACGGCGTCCTCGTCAGCCAAGGGGCGTGCTTCACCAGACACCCGCGAGCTGTACGAGGACCCTGAAGCCTTCAGAAACAACAGCATCGCGTGCCTTCGAGCCAAGGCCCAGGAGCACCAGGCGCGATTACTGTCTAATAACCTTTTACTTCAGGTCAGTTGCTAATACCTGCTTAAAGGTATCCTAGTTTTGATAGGCTTTCAAAAAAACAAAGTACATGAGCCGTTATAACCAGTGTTGGAAAAATATTAACACCAAAAAATATTCAACGCTTTTAGATGCATTTAAATAGTGTTAGAGATATGAGACAGATGCTCCCCCCACCCAGCGCAATGGTCGTCGATATCGAAAAAATATTATACCGCTTACCGAGTTATGGTTAAGATCAAACATCACTTCATCGTGTTGAAGTCGAAACATAAACATTTTTTTTATTTGAAGATGGCTCAAGAACTTTATCGAAACTATTCGAAGTCGATATCGATTGTATTCGGAGTAGACCGGCATGTTTTTAACGATGGTACTTAAACACAATCTTCAGACTTGTATACTGATACACGGACTCTAAAATACTGATTTTATGTGGTTATTTTGTCTGTCAGGTCCGTGGCCTCCAGCGGTCCAGCGGCGCCAGCATGGAGGACGACGGGCCCACCGACATCGATGTCGGCACCGAAGCGCCTCTAGATGCCGCACGCCTCTACTGAGTACGCTCACTGACGACTCACGCCTCATACTGTGAACTCGCTATGAGATCCGTTATACTGCCCGAGAAGAGATATTTCACCATGAACATACCATGTAACATACCATGAGATAGCGCTGAGATACGTCGCCATGAGCTTCGAATGAGATACACATGCACGGAACTCGAATGCGACATTGACTTGCTTGTTTCAAACGTTTTATATATTCTGTAGTATTAAAGTTTTGAATAGATTCAAGTTGTCATTTTTCTATTGAACTGTTTATGAATCTCACTCATTATCAACAGTGATTTTTTTCATCAATTTACTTCTTTCAATGAAAAGATTTTTTTTTTATAGGGTGTAATTCCGAATCTTTAAACGTAACAGAAAGAGTGAATTTTATGATTGTGTGTAAAGCGTTTGAAACATGTCAAATGGGCCAACAGACGTATGACGCTCGCGTGATGGAAAGGAATGTGAATGAACTCTGAAACTAAGTGTAATTATGTACATTGTAGATTTAGACGTATTTAATGTTTCCCAGTTTTTCGTGCAATACCCCTAGTTAAGTATTTATCTGTTTAGTGATCGTTAGCGTTGTATAAAGTCGGCGACCGGCGCAGCGGCATCGCGGTGTTGCCACTTGCCGCTTAGTTGTACCTAACTGTACTTAAGGCGGGAAGACTATTTTATAGAATACAGTTAAAGCGATCGGCACTAATTAAAAATTTTATTGTAAATGTTGGACGCCTAATTTAAAATTATTGTGGTATTACGACTCGCTAACTGTAATTAAGTCATTATGTATCGATTTTATTATACTTCTTAGACTTAACTCTGAAGCACCCAGTAAGACTATTTTTATTGAAACGGAATGTTAACGAAGAACCAACGAAATTGTGTAGATAAATTATAAATATATACGTAATATGTTTTTGTCTGGTATATTTTAAGTGATAACGATGTAAAAAATCTACATTCCAGTTTGTTAAAAATATTGAATTTGGCGACTTAACCGTTTGTAGATTAGTATGTAACTAACTAACCTAAAATGCTTATTTTATAATTTAGACATTATCGGTTGTGACAAGAGAAAGTGAGATAGGAATATCGACATAATAAAGTAAATCGATCTGCATTTCAAGTTGACAGTCAGCAATAGTACTTACTGTAATATGACTGAATTTAAAAAATGCATCATAATTATATTATTAAGGCACGAAATAATAAATAAGTATTTTACGATTCACCTTTCACGCTGTTGATGAAAAGTTTAACGAAAAAATGCCTAATAATATTAAATTGTATATGTTTTTGTGTGAAATGGTAGGTACCCACTTAAATAACCTGTATTATGTTCTTCCATTTAATTAAACCTGTGCAAAGTACTTAAGAACGAATTAAAAATATTTTTGACAGAAAGATATCAACAGGCAAAATGTTATTCGACTTTCTTTCAAACATATTTTTCTCATCCTAGCTACTAATTAATTCATTACCATTTACCAATATTTTTATTTAGAGTAGAAATTTTTGACAAATGACCTTATTTTCATCGGGCAACATCGTATTTGACATTTATATGTTTGTTTTTAAAATTTATTTTAATTTTAATTAAATATAAACGCCATGGAGTATAATGGTAAACAATAAAATATGTGTTTCGATAAAATAAATATGTATAATGATAAATACCCGTTAAAAACATAATTTAATACTTCATCAATACATAAAATAATTCAGATGTATAAGTACTTAAAATTCATTGTATTGTTATTACGTCTAGTGCTAGTCCGTTTCTGCAACTATTTCATGAATACCTACAGATATTTTTCCTCCATCATTTTCCAGGCAGGCATTTTAATAAAGACGTTACTTCTATACTCCATGGATAATATTTGGTTATAAAAATGACAGATTAGAAATCCATAAAGTAGAAAAAAATGTATAGACTAAAAATATTGTCATGTTCGGCGTTGTGATAATTTGTTGTTTAGTCTTAAACCGCCGTACTCTTGTACTTACGATATCTATAGAATAAAATTGTAATATATTTATTGAATTACCACTCGAAGAAACTTAAGCATGTGACGTCATCGTAATATAAGATTATTCCGATGAATAAACAATTGTGTAAACTTATTCCTGTGTTTGATTGCTTATCCAAACTTACCTTCGTGATTTTTTTCGTACTAAATTTTAGATAATATAAGTTCTTACAGTTTATTACTTAATTTTATTTTTACATTTTTTTATAAAAAAACAAAGCTTCTAGGCTGTTATTCGCTGGGTGCGAAGTACTAGGTAAGGCCTGCCGCCTGGGGATAATATAATCTATCGCAGCGCTCATAGTGGTCAAAAGTAGAAATAATGTGCGCTCTGACTTTTTTTTATACCATGAAGTAGTGAGACGAGCTGGACGCCTAATGGTAAGAGAAACGCCAGCCCAACCAATGTAGTGCTACCCAGAACTTTGCTTCGGGCAGGGGTGCACTACATTGACGCTCCCCACTTTGAGTCGTAAGATGTTAAATTTATCATATATCAGATGTATCTGTCAATGGCAAAACGTTCCTACATAATACATTTTAATATCATTAATTAATTGCATTAGTCTGCCAACAAAAATGAGTCACAATAGTTGTTGTGATGTAAACGGCAAGAATACTGGCAGAAATAGATTTGATTTTGCGAGAAACACTCACAAATCGGTCTTTAAAACAATACTCATTTCGATCTGAAAACGATATTTAATTTATTATTAGCAATACAGGAACATATAAATACATTTACTGTTATATAATGAAACCATTGAAGTAGCTTTTTCTTTGTTTTACTGTAAAACTACAACTATGGCTATGGAGCCCAAGAGGGGATTCCGGGACTTTGAGAGGCGCGTCAGATTAATATGTAGGGGGATACCTTGTACCCGGTTAAGTACCTCCACAAAACATGAGGCCCATATATAAGGCCGCCCGTTAAGGATACAGGATCAGATTAGTAAAAAAAAATTGACCATCAAAAATTCTCGAGCGCGTCAGATTAAGGTAAGGTGAGTTAATTACATCCTAAAAAGTGTATATTCCACTAATCTGACAATTTGAGAGTGACGTAAAAAAGGGGAGGGCAACAAAGTTGTAAAAAAAACGTTATCTCGACATTCTCGAGCGTAGCTAAATTTTTTTTATTTTTCGGAAATAATTCAAGAATAATGAAAAATATATAATCTGACGATTTCCGCAAGCCGAAATAACAAAAATTCGTCGATCAAGTTGCGTGCAGCTGCAATTTGCTATGCGTACCTTTTTTCCACCCAAGCCGTAGTATCTATCACAAAAATTTATTAGTCGAAAATATTTGTTATTTTTTCATTTCGATATTTTTTCAAAAATATACGACTTAAGTGTCAATGTGACAGAACCGACAAAGTTGTGGACGCTAGTTGGCGCTGTGATCGTGCACGGTGCCAATAGGATACACTTATTTTCACACAGCGCCATCTGGTCCTAATCAGAGCTTGTTTTATGGTTAGGTTAAGGTCAATGATATTACAGTAAAAACATACATATTATTATTTTTAGCAACACCCCAAAATTCTACAAATGAAATAACATATAAGTGGGATGGCTTATAAATAATATTGGATCTTTTTTGTAATATAAAAATCCAATTTTTAATGAAAAAGGCACGTATACCAAAAAGTTTTTTATAATTTTTGTTCGTCTGTTTGTTACGGCTTATCTCTAAAATAGCTGCACCGATTTTGATGGTTTTATATTGACAGATAGGTGGCAATAGGATGCAACTTCGGCTACTTTTATTTTATAAAAATAAAGTAAAGTTGCAATTTCGAAGAATATCGGGAAGAGGAAGAAGTACCGGGCACAGCTCACGCGAGCCCAACCGGTTCTGTCTAAATCGTAAATAAATAAATAAATATTCTCAGGACATTTATACACAGCGCCATCTAGTTCCAAGCTAAGCAGAAGCTTGTGTTATGGCAACTAGATAACGGAATAAATTACATATACATACTTTTTTTTGTAAATCCATACATCCAATACATAGCAACACCCAGACCCCAGAAAGATACAAATATAAATTACAAATATATTTTTCCGGTGTAGGAATCGAACCCACGACCCTTCGCGCAGAAAGCAGTTGTGCTACCACTTCGCCAAGCGGTCGTCAAAATGAATTCAACTTCCAATTAAATAAACTTAACATTTAAAACGCGGAACACAGCTAGTGCTTAATAAAACAAGTTTTAAGCAACGTGTAAATAGCACTTTATTTTGAACAATCAAGTAATATACATTTGAGATTTTTATGTCTAAGACATTTGAGTACACCAAACATTATATGGCCTTTATAAATAATTTCTGGAGGCGGACGTTTCATTACAAAATCAAACTATCTTATCCAACTCACATATTACTATTCATCAAGCTTTTTTTTGTTTTATGAATATATTTTTCAGTAACTAGAAACATTAAAATTTTAAAGACCAAGGTACAGGTTTTTTTTTTTAATTTTAAAATTCGTTACATCAAGGATGTAAAATTTACAATAAAATTCTGCAACATTTTTTAGCAAAATGTTAAGCATAAATATCATAAGTTTTTGATTAAAGTATACAAAAAATCGGTATACTTTATACATTTTAGTACCTACAACCGATCACCTTCAACATATTGGCGGCAATTTGAATGCATTAAAAATGTATGGAAATAAAAATTTGTACAGAGGAAAGTTATTCATTGATTAGTTTCAAATACATAATTTCAAAAGAAAAAAAATGCTATGAGATGTTACATTGTAGTATGTAGACAAAAATATATAGTGTATAGTATTTATTGATAGTTTCCAACGGTGCAAAATAGACAAACTAAATCCTAAGAGAAAGGAAATCTGAAAAAATAATAAACTATTGACTTTAGCTCAGCTTTTTTTATAATTAATAAATCGTACGTAATTATTTACTGTATAACCATCCAACTACTATTTTTTTTTAAGATAATGTCTCAAAATGGTTTTATTATATATATATATTATACTAGTTTCACAATCATTCTTTCTTTGCTCACAATTTTTATTGTAAATGTATTATTATAAATGCATTTTTTTCGGTATCTAAAAATATTGTCTTGTTTTAAAATATATTTAATATAAAAAAATAATTGTATATGGTCATACTATTTCGATTTTATGCTTTGACGGGGTCATACCTTTTTTCTCCTATTTAATTAATTATTTATTGTATTATAATCTATCTTATAACAACAAGCAACATACAAAAATGCATCATAGTTAACAATAATAGGGATCTAATTTTCCAATACATATTTATACAAAGATACAGTATAAAAAGTTCGCCTTCGCCTGGTTCTAGTTGCCTGGAAGATATCACTTCTTAGCAATAAGGCTTTCTCTGTGTTTGTCAATAAAGTGTTTTTATTTGTTTATTATTTTTAACTGTACCTTTTAATGTTATAGAAACGTTTACATTTGGCATTTTAATTTGACACAATTTTGAGAGCGCCAATACTTAAAAAGATTATATGCACATTAATTTTAATGTTTGAAACGCTCCTTAGTCATTACATTACCCAAAAAATACAATGTTGAAAATATAGCACTAATAAACTTAAAAATTTATATTAATTTTAAATAGACACTGCTCTTTTTGTGCGCCTTTAACAGAATTGACGCCAAGGTATGTGTTTTATTCAAAGATAACAAAAAAAAATATTTCCTTGATTTTGAAGTAATGTAAATAAACCCTTGTCCCTATTGAATATATTTTATAATATATCTGTTTCTCATAAATATAATTGACCAAACAAAACACATGGGAAATGTTACCTACATTACCACTTACATATAATATATTTTTTAGTTAACAACATTTTGCAAGCACTTCTATAGGCACATATAAGCCACAAATTCTTAACCTAAGCATTTAAAACACGTATACGTTACGATTATACAATATAACACTTAATGTACAGTCAATTAGAAAAGTATTTAAAACTATAAAAAATAATCATCATAATCATCATCACTTATGTTCAACAAAAGAACAAAATACACGAAACACAAAACATACAAATAAATATTTTATTGTTAAGATCATTTGCAAATTTCAAAGTGTTCGTTTACTTTTCTAGTTGACTGTACATACATATAGTATTCTTACATTAAATAACCAGTTAAAATTTTGGTCTATTGTAGGTAGTCTATTGTAGAATGTTATTAGCCGGAAATGGCCTCGTAATAATGTGGTAGCACCATCTCATATAAAACTCACTATGGCATGTTGGTCTTTGACCATCCCTGAACTAATTATATTCTACGAAATTGTCCGCTTTAAAATAAAATAATAATTATCATAAGATTGGCGTTGAAACATTAATAAATTTAACGTATAATTATTTTGACACAATGACCTATTGAGCGGAAATCTAATATTTTGTTTATAAAAAGCTATTCGGCTACAAAAGTATAAATAATTACGCTTTAAATTACTGTAACTAATTCAAATATTTATATTGGCGGCTGCACTGTGACGTTTTAATTACGTCAACTTGTTCATCGATGACTTCAACAGATGTTAGCTTTAAACCTGTCATATGACGTCACTTGACAGTAAAATGCTGTTTTATAATAATTATTATGACTAACCATTGAAATACTTACTTATCTACTTTGAAACACATTAAAAAATTATTTTGATAGTGTTACCAGAAATGTGTACTATAAAATGTAATCCAACGTCTTTTGAAATAGATCATTTATATATTTGATTAAGGACTATATTTATGACTTTGTTTAAGTAAATATTTAGCTACATAAAATGGCACATAGTATATAGATATACATTTTATGTAAAATACTTATTTTAATATATCTGTATATATCTATTTAGGCAAAATTATTGTTCAATTGAGGAAGTCTTTTTCTTTTATAAGACGTGTAACATTAGTTCATTTATATTTATAGTGTAAAATCAAAAATGTATAACATATATAAGTACATCTTACCTCTAATGTCCTCTCATACATATAACTTAAATAGATTTTTGTAAGATTGAAAAATATCTGTGTCTTAGACGAACAGATAAAAATTGCTCAATAATTTAGTTGATCGCTATCATATTAAAAAAAAATCCGTTTTGCGATGAAACTTAAAAAATGCAGTTAAAATGATTTTTTCATTAATAACAGGTAATTGTAGTATTTAAAATGTAAAACGAAGTAGAACATGTAAATATAATAAAACGTTTAAAAAGAAATAAAAATTGCACCGGTTAAATGTCATAGGAATGTTTTCTCAAGTGTCTTCACGTTTTATAGCATTTTCGTGACGTGTCAAAAAAAATTAATGAAAATGCAATTTAAAGGACGTATCACGATACGTTTTTAAAATCGCGCCGAAACATACCGTAACGAAAAGGTCTATATCATCGTTTCTTAATAATTAAAAAACATTTAGACTTAGAAACAAAAATGTGGTGTGTATATTTCACTTAAAATATAGTCGGCTCGCTGTTAAAACAGCGTCAATCTTGTTTTCATTTCAATCTTTTACGTTAGAAGCGATTCGCTAACATAGACGTTTCACGTTAAAACCAACGGCCGTGTGCCCCGGCAGTCGGCACAGCCCTACCAGATTTTTTTGTTTGAATTATGGCGTAAAATTTACATACGTCAGTTAAAGTTGAACAAAAATTTATGAACGTTTTAAAACACTAATAGATGTTCTTAATTGTAATCTGCTGCCTTTTAAAACATTAATAATAATAATATTAATAGTATTCTCCAAGAGTTGGAAAGAAAGAAAATATCGCGGTCTAGAACATGCTTAGTTCCCCACACATTTTTTTATTCAAATTAAACCCCGGGGTACTGCGATCTTCTCTCTCTCTCACACACTCTTCCTTCTCTGTCCCACCCATAACTTCTTATGGTACAATCAGTTGAATCTTACATGTATAGTGAATATTAAGATGAATTAATAGTCAGTCTTGGTCCTCGTCATGTACTGGGCGTTCTGCAGCATCAAGTAGTAGCTGTACACGCAGAGAATGCAGTAGAACACGACGCCTGAAATAGGTTATTTATTTATTAACATTATTTGCTCAAAATAAATAACAAACTTGTTGCAAAATAATAAGTACTAAATTTCGTAGAGAAAGGTGAATGAATAATAAATGGCCTGAAACTGGATTACTGTTTAGGGACTATTAGGAATTTTCCTGTAATTTGGCATTTGAACACAAATTAACTTCTACTAATATTTTTATTCAAGACTTGAAATATTTACAATATTTCGGTTTTAAGCTATTGGAGGCTAACGACAGGCCTGTTAATCTTTCGTTCTTTCGTTCAAAGGTAGATTATATCCCTTCCTCCAAAAACTTTCAACGGATTGGTATAGATTACACACAGAAATCAGTTCATAGAGCAACCTTCAAAGCACATGTGGAAAAGATTTAATAACCATGACCACCATTATACCCTGAAATCAATAGCAATCAATGAAACCTCCCTGTGCTGGTTCACAACACTAATTGAACAAGATTCATTAATGATATTTTTTCTATATTTTTTATCAATAAAATAAAATACCTAGTATTCACTTGTCTATTGCTACCAAAATTAAATTATAAATTCTATATGACCCCCCTGGTGCCAAAGCTGGATTTTGCCCTTGCCTAAAATACTCACCATAGAATATAATGCCCTCGAGGAAAGCCACGAAGATATCAGAGCCGGTCGCATCGAATCCCTTACAGGCAGCGGCCACCACGTACACCAGCGACAGCGCAGTTAGCGATAACATTATATACACCCACATACGCGCTGCGAACGGGCT
>JADANM010005719.1:8678257-8690000 GCA_026213755.1 Eurema hecabe
GACATAAGATTGGTGCCAGTAAAGCTATGTACTTTTGACCAATATTTCACAATAAGAGCTAATGGCAGAATCCGCTCATCGAGAGATATCATATACTCTAGCCATATGGAGTTTCTGAGTCCCATTGGACCAGAAAAGCTAACATCACAGTGTCTTTGTGTTGGCTTGTGATAAAACTGCACTATTGGGACTTTGGCTCTAGTAATAGCTGTGATCTTCGTGAAATTGCCAATGGATCGGAGCATTGAAGCTGCTTGCTTAACAAAGGTTGCACTGGATTGGTTATACCACGGTGGAAGATGTACATAAATATCAACATCACTGGTTTTTATTGCTAGTCCTGTCAAGATGGACCCAAAGACATCTATTCTTGAACCTGCAAGTTAAAAGGAATATGTACATTACCCATTATTTATCATAATCTGACCGAACACTAAATCTAAATTGTTTCTTTATATGTTCAATGTTATATCTAAATAAATAAATAACCCTGACCAAAATGGTATGCTTCATCTATTGTTTTATACATACTTATATTATAAATATGAGTGTGTTTGTTTGTTTGTTTGTCCATCCTTCACGCCGTAGCTAAGCAATCAATCAAACTGATTTTTGCCATACAGTTAGTTGAAAAGATGGAGAGTAACATAGGCTACTTTTTAACTGGAAAAAGGGTTATAAGGGGAGAAAGGGGGGGTCAAGTTTATATGAAAGCACGCGGACGGAGTCGCGGGCAACAGCTAGTAAGACATACCTATATAAAGAACTTTTCGTTTCAATACTGACTTACCCTTCCAGCAACTTTCAAATATATTCCGTAACTCATCAAAAAGTATTTGTAATCGTTCAACTTCTGTTTTATTTAGACGAATACATTTTAAAATTCCCTCTACTTGTCTATCAAAGTCTCCCTCAAAATCAAGTTGAGAACTATCTAAAATATCTGTAAGTAAATTATCATTAAGTTATATATTTCATATGCTGATTGAAGAAATAAAGATTTTTATGCAATTTTAGTGTTGCTTACTATTCATCCTTAAACCTAAAAAATACACGGTACTACTTTTGTTGACCTTTTTCTTATTTTAACATAAATTATAATCTCGAATCAAAATATGACTGTACGGTACAACCACACATAATAAACATATCACATCCAGTTCAATTTAAAGAGTTTAATATAAACAGTAATAAATTATTAAGCAAACACTACGTTTAACATAAAAGTCTAGACTGCTATTATAAAATATAAACGTCAGTCGTCAGTCGTCACACAAAAATTAAAAACTAAGATTGAAGTTTGACTGAGCTATTTTTTATAAATAGGGGACTTAGAAGAGCATAGTAAAATATTATATTAGTAAGCTATCTTAATGTTACCTCATACGAAAATGTATGAGGATGTACAGTCCTAGTTTTCCAATTACAGAGAATAGTGCGACATTTCGATCAATGTCAAATTAAAGAAAAATTATTTGATAATTTTCTGTCACTGCAGCAGCAGCAGCAGTTAGCATGCATCAATTGAAAGCACTACTCAGTACTTTTGAGAGTGCTTGATGATATATTATGAATAAAGAAAGATATGGTTGAAAGTTAAAACATTTAAGGTCAAGCATTATGCCGTATAATGCGCTCTAGTGCTATAATTAGAAAACTAGGAATATGTAACATTCAACGGATTCATTATTCGGATCAATTATTATTCGGACTACGACCACTTCCGATACATCTCATATAAAGAGATTGTTATTTAAACTTTGTTTTATCAAATCTTAAGTTATTATTTTTTTAAGTAACTAAAAAGTCTAACCTAACCTATACATTTAGTTACGACTAGCATTTGTTTTGATACCATCTAGCTTTTTAAAACATTATCTTTTCATACATGTTCAATATGACTTAAAGTTCAAGCTGTCTACAGTCTAATAACTCTATAAGGTGTGGGACTCTTATGTTGGAATACTGAAACGCTACTTAAATTTAAGTACAACTTAAACCGGTCCGATTTGACAGTTCGCCATACAATTCTGTCAAAATTATGAGACTTAAGGCGTGCTTAAATTTAGTTTGTGTATGAGTATTTGGCCTTTATAGTATCAAACAAATTATAAATAAATCACAAATTTATTTTAATTTTAAGACTGCAACATATCGTTAGCAAGTTCATTCAAAAGGTCTAATATTAAATCCTGTCTGCCTTCATATTTGTATGTTAATCAAACATCTTTTAAAATTTATGTTGCTATTACTAGTGATAGCAACATAAATTTTAAAGTGATTTATGCTAGGATTGATAAAAACAATATGTTAAAAAAATATTTATTCAAAGTCGTATTGTAAAATAAAATAAAAATATCACTTAACAAAAAGTAGGATATTGTACATGGCTACAAAAATGTTACTAAATTAATTGAAAAAGTCCATCACAATACATTGGAGGTGGCGCTATATTATTTAAGCATGATAACTCAATGCCAACGACATTATCAAAATGAGACCCTGATATTATCAACTTTTTAACCAAGCTAAGAAAATACTGATCCCAAACATAAAAGTCGCATAAAAATAAATATAATTTTATACAACATAATTTTATAAAGTATTACAACAGGGTATACAACATCCCTCCGAAAGTAAACACCTATAAATCACTTTACAATATATGTACTATTTTTAAAAGGCTAAAAATAATAAACTCTAAGGCAAGTTAAGCGAGCCTAGTCAAAGAACTATTTCCAAAGTGTTCTAATACCAATGATTTGCTCATAAAAATATATGGAAATTACAGTAATCGCTTGTTTGTTAAAATTATTATATAAATTGAATAAAAATATGGATAAGGCTTAGTTTCTATTTTAAACTAAAACTTAGCAAAGCTTTATACAATAAACGGCTTGCTCTAGCAGTTGCGTCAAAGTATTAACTAAATATCATTCGTGCTCCGCCCCGCACTCCGCGTCACAATCTTCGTCAGAATCCTTGCCGTCACTCTCACTCTGACCGATTCTCTCCTCAGCATCCTCCACTTCTGCTTGTATAGAATCCTTAGAATCGTTCGCACTAGGTACGTCCTTCAAGAACGGTCTCATCAAAATGTAAAACCACTTAATCATTTGGAGGAAGAAAAACCCGAATTCTGTGAACGCCGACTTGTCCCCATCAACAAATTTTAACCGGGCTTTCGCGTTTCTCGTCTCGTCGGCGTAGGTGATGATCAGACGCATTTGCAGGTTGTGCTTCTCTTTGTTGACCCTGATGATTTCGTTCGATATTCCGATCTGTTTCTGTAAGAAGCTGCCGTCCATGTGGCTGTATAGCTTGGTGAATCTCTTTCTCTTCCAGATCGCTCTGGTCACAGCGATCGTGTACTGTTCTGTAGATTCCTGAGCTTTCTCCCCGGCCTCGAGCTCAGCGAGGCAGATGTCCTTGAACATGACGGTCAGCACGTTCCGGATGACACTCTTCCACTCCGTTTCAGCCACTTGGTGCAGTTCCCGCGCTTGGACCTTCACTTCATATTCCGTCCGAGCCTTCTTCTCCGGCAGAGGCGGTTTCTCCAGAAGAATCTTCCTGAGAAAATTGGAGCTTCCATTCGCGAGATCCTCAGCGTATGCCGCGGCTGCG
This sequence comes from Eurema hecabe, assembly GCA_026213755.1. Classification (NCBI taxonomy): domain Eukaryota; kingdom Metazoa; phylum Arthropoda; class Insecta; order Lepidoptera; family Pieridae; genus Terias; species Terias hecabe. The sequence continues at coordinate 8,681,885 of JADANM010005719.1, forward strand.
AATTTGAGGTACTCCTTGAACTCGAGCTGAAGCCTCAAACTCATGCCGGAGGAGACGTTGTGGCGCATTTCTATGGGATCCTGAATGACTATGGCCCTCGCGTGCTTTATGGGAGATGCAATTTTATCGATCACATTACGCTTGTATCTCTCCATCTCCTCGGGCAACGAGTCGAGATCCTCAAAGCACGATTTTTTGATAGTTCGCCCGAGGAACGGGCAGACCGTTTCTTCCTCGAAGTTGAAGGTGGAGTAGAATTCGAAGAAGCCGGCCATGAGTTCTGCGATGGAGCACTTACTGTCGGGCTTGGGGAGCGCCGGGCCCCGGGTGTCGACGCCGGTGTTCCAGCCGTCCACGATGCAGTCAAACGTGCGGTCTCTCTGAAGAGCCTCGATGGGAGGGAGGATGGATATATGAGGTTGTTGGAGAAAGAAGATGAGGAGCATCGTCAGGGCGTAGTTGGAGAGCTTTCCGCCGCCCGAGATGCCGTGGACCTTGGCCCAGTACTTGATGGCGACAGCGACGGGGATCAGTCTCGGGTCCGAGTTCAAGAGGAGAGCGATGAGCTCGCTGTTTTTCTTTCCGAGGGGGGTTTTGAAGGAAACGTCGCAGTTCGTTTCTGTAGGAATATGGAAGAACTTCACTATAGGGGTTTGGGCAGTTTGGATGGATAGTATTTCTGTAAATATTTTTGGGAAGGTCTGGAGCATTTTTTTAGCTTTGTTGACGTAGTTGACGTTGGGTGACTTGTACTGCGGGGGAATGTCGACGAAGCAGTCTGCGTCGCTAGTTTGGATGCCGAGCCCCGTTGTGATGGAGCCAAAGGGAATCGCTCGACAACCTGACAATAAATACAAACGTACTTGGTTACATTTTAAGTTTAAATAATTTATTTAGAAGGCTTCTATGACACAAGTTAATTTTCAAAATCGATATAATAAAACACTCTACTATAGAATTATTTTTTTTAGTACATAAAGTATTTACCTGGCCAAACTCGACTCAGAGCATCCTCTAAGTCTATGTACAACTGTGAAATGCATTTAACTTCCGCTTGAGTCAATCTCACAGCAGACAACAGCTGATCCAGTTGCTGTAGGAAGTCACCAGATAAATCTATTTTTGATGGCTCTATTATGACATCTGAAATTAATGTCCTCATTAGATACTATTAAATAGTCGCTTTCTTGTCCCTATGTTTACTTAAATATTCAAAACTACGCAGCTGATTTTCATGTAGATTTTTTAAACAGATATAGTAATTCAAGAAGGTAGGTAAATCTATGTGGTGTAGCTAGTTATTATATAAATAAATGTTGTTAAGCCCAAATCTCGATTTTTTATATACTAAAGTTGAAGAGAAAGTCACTAACTTGGGTAAGTTAATATTTTTTATACTGCTTTAGTACTCACTTTTCTCTTTACTCCTTATGAAGACCCTTTTAATAGCCTTTTTTTCTTGCCCTTGGCCTATGAATGGTTTAACAGTAATGAATTCTCCATACACAATCAATTTGTTAGAATCTGCAATAGCTTCTTTTGCTTTTTCAGCCGTTGGCAATGTGACAATGGCAAAATTCTTCAACAATTGAACTGATACATTTCCATACGGTTCAAAAGTATTTTTTAAGTCAACTTCTTTTGTGTATGGTGGAAACCCTGAAACAATATAATTTTTTAATATAAATATGTGCATATTTCATATTTCATACTAGCAGACCCCTGCCCACTTTGTTGGGCATAATGTTAACATCCTTTTTATATAACCTATGACACTCAGCAATAATGTGGCTTTCTTTTGGTGAAGGAATTTTTAAAATCGGTTCAGTAGATACCGAGCTTACCCCTTACAATTTAACAAACCCATACTTTACTTCTTCATATATTCAGACTTCACAGTGATTTAAAACAACCCACAAATGAAATTATTGCCAATTTTTATTTAAAACAAAATGGACATCAACACTAAAATTAAACATTCTAACATAATTCCGTTTTAGAATTTTAGTTTAGATGAAAATGGATATTATATATACCTGAAACATGAACTTTTAACGGATCTGCTATAGTTTTCTTATTAGTGTTGTGATTTCTTCGTCTATTTTCCGGTCTTCTCGGAGATATAACCGCGTTTGGAGCGAGTGCCATTGTTATGGATACAATTGTTCACCTACAAAAGGCAAAAATTATATTTATATAAGCAAATTTTTCTTGAGATGTATCTTATGTGATATGAGATCTATCTTCTGTGTATCATATATTAAAGCTTTCTAGCTTAATACCAACTTTAGTTTTAAAAAAAAATTATTGCTCTTACTGATTACATAAAAACGACTTAAAACCGTTGTTAAAATAGTGAGAGACTTATTTTTAGCTACGATGATTACACATTAACTGACTAAATATAGTCAAAGTTTTTATATAATTTTCCTTCCTTCTCCCTCGGATCTTCGAACGTGGCTGCACTTTATACCTACTCATATTATATGCATGCGAATAATCTCCATTGCGTCCTGTTCGCCTAGTACAATTTACAAATTAATAATTTATTTTGCGGAAGATAAACAAACACTGTATGAGTCTTGAAGAGGAAGCTTTAATTATTGTTGCTGTCTCGCTTCCACCTGCGGGTAATCTCCATAACGGGCGGGCAACCTCTATTGCGCTCTGCTGTCCTGGTACCCGGCGTTCACTCCTCGCCTCCTGAAGGCACATTGATTGACATTGTGCTTAAGATTGGTTCTTCTTTGAATGTCCCAGTACAGGCGTACGACGTTCGCGATGTCTACCGTATTAACACGAACAAAAAGGAAACGAGTCAACCAATTATTGCCGAATTTTCGAGCGTGACTTTAAGAAACAAAATAATTAGTTCTTTAAAAGCATATAATAAAAAGTATACACATCAAGTAAATATAGTACTAACAACTTAAAAATAGAAGGACCGTCCAAACCTATTTTCATGTCAGAAAGCTTGACCCTTCAAACGAAGAAAGTTTTCTTCCTAGCTAGAGAGTTCGCCAAAAATAATGGCTTCCGTTATTGTTGGACAACACGTGGAAAAGTTTACTTAAGAAGAGCTGAAGGAGTGCCGCAGATAAAGATTAATAATGAGAATGATTTAGCTATCCTTAATTCTAAATAACATGGCATTGTATACGTTTCACTGTCGATTATCTCATTTTATGTTTAAGTACGTCTTATTTTATATAAATGTATCGCTTTCGACAAAAAATTGCATTGCCAACTTACACAAACACACATCATATTATTTCTACATTTAAAACATAACACACTTCCAACTAATATTACGGAACTCATTAAAAATCTGAACATAAAGAAAATAATCCATCCCATATCCACTCATCGACAAAACATCCCACTCGAATTTTTATTCTACCTATTGTTTTTTCTTATTCCTTAAACTACAATCGATAAATGTCCTAACCCCGCGCTTATTTACTTATCACAGAAATTATGAATAGTAACAGCTATATCAATACAGAAGTAGATAATTCAAATATAATTGATTGTTTTTCGGTTAGTGATATAAATAACTTTCCATCCGTTTTGAAACCTACTAGAAGTAACTTGTCTATTTTAACGGTTAATATAAGAAGTATAAATTGTAATTTTGATTTATTTCTAGCTTTTATTTCTAGTCTTCAAATCGACATTGACGTTTTCGTACTTACTGAATCATGGACTAACACTGTTAACTTCCCACCTGATCTGGACAATTATAATGTTTTTTGGACAAAAAACAGCCTTAATCAAAACGATGGGGTTGTTGTATATGTGCGGAGAGAAATAAAAGCTGCTTCTTATGAACCCCCATTTTTGGAAGAAAATTGTCTTGTTGTAAATATAAACCCCGATTATTGCATAATATGCTCCTATCGGCCGCCATCCTTTAGAAATGCATCAACATATTTAGAATCCCTTGATAAAACTTTTAATGGTATTCATTGTAATAATGTCATTTTAACGGGTGACATAAATTTAGACATAATCGCAGACTGTTTATCAACAAACACTCAAGCGTACCTGAACCTCATTGCTTTGCACGGACTATTACCAGGCATTTACCTGCCTACTAGAGCAAAGGCATGCCTGGATCACTTTATGATTAAATGTCTTTACACATGTAAAACGTTCGTCTTTGACGAACAGCTGACTGATCATTCACCAATTTTGCTTCACATCTCTAACGCAAAAATTTATAAAAACCATAGGCGACACGAAACTTTTATTAAACGTAGTATTGACTTTACTAACATTGAAAATACTCTTAAGGAAGAAAAGTGGCTTGAGCTGTATGAACTTAATGATGCAAATATGGCAGCTGAATGTTTAATAGACAAACTCTTATCAGTTATTAGTATTAATACACAATTTAAAAATATTAACAAAAAGCACCAACCTTTAAAACCCTGGATAACACGAGGAGTGGTTAGATCGATAAAAAAGAGGAATAAATTGCACATGAAAGTAAAAAAATCACCAAATAATGAAAATTTAAAAATTAATTACATAAAATACAGAAATATTTGTAATAAAATTATAAAGTCACTCAAAAGGCAGTACTTTATAGACAAACTGATAAAGAGTGAGGGTAATGTTAAACGTACATGGGAAATAATCAGGGAGGTTTGCAATCTCGTAAAAGCAAAACATCACGCGACAGAACTGCTGGAATGTTGTGATAACCCTAAATTGGCGCTAAACACAGCAAACTCATATTTTGCATCTGTTGGTAGCACGCTAGCAAATTTAACACTGAGAAAAATGAATGTCACAGAATGCGAACTAGCAGTCCGTAGCAAAAAGTTAAATTCACCACTTCATTCCATGTCTCTCATCCCCACTGACCCGGTTGAAGTTCGCAATGTGATTTTAGGTTTAAATTCACACAGTGCACCTGGTTGGGATAATATAACGTCAATAACCCTTAAAAATTGTGTCAACGCAGTAGCTGAGCTTATCGCATTCCTCTGCAATCTTAGTTTTGAAAGTGGGGTGTTTCCAGCAGCTTTTAAAAAAGCTGTTGTATGCCCTATATTTAAAAGTGGAGATAAAAAGAATCCAACAAACTACAGACCTATTTCCCTGCTTTTAATTTTATCAAAAATAATTGAAAAAATAGTTAAAAAAGGTTTGTAAAGTATCTGAACGAGAACAATATCATTCACAACAATCAGTATGGTTTTAGAGATCATAAATCCACCGAAGATGCATTGCTTTACCTAGTCTCTAAACTAACGAATCACTTAGACAGCGGACTGAAATGTCTAGGTGTATTTTTAGACATGCAGAAAGCATTTGATACCGTTTCCGTACCTATATTGTTGGCTAGACTAGAGAACGTAAGGGGACTTGCATTGGATTGGTTCTCCGACTATCTCACAGGAAGATTGCAGCGAATACGAGTCGACAATTATGAAAGCGACAGCGCAGAGTCCAAATATGGCGTCCCGCAAGGCAGTATACTAGGACCGATACTTTTCCTCGTCTACATTAACGAGTTGTGTGGATTAAACCTACGTGGACAGGATTTAATCATGTTCGCTGATGACACTGTGCTGTTGATTCATGACAAAACTTGGAAGTCTGTAACAAAGGTTGCTGAGAAGTGTCTGCCCGAAGTTACAATGTGGCTTGAAGATAGTCTACTGTCGATTAACACAAGCAAAACCAAATACATGTGCTTTAGTATGACATCAAGAGGTTCTGCTGACAAAGACACTGCTTTAAAAATACATACCTTCCCGTGTAATCGTCGGTCTTCCTTGTTTGATTGTGAATGTTCCACATTATCCCGCGTATACTCAATCAAATATCTTGGTATCGAAATAGATGATACCCTCAATTGGAATTCACATATCTCAACCTTAGCCTCAAGAGTACGTAAATTTGTCTATATTTTCAAAAACTTAAAGCCTGTTGCAAGTCATAATTTAGTTATTAACACATACAAAGCGCTATGCGAATGTATAATAAGATATTGTATATGTGCGTGGGGTACAGCATCCAAATCCCACCTCATACAAGTCGAACGTGCACAGAGAGCTGTACTTAAAGTATGTCTAAATCTACCCTATAGCTACCCCACCACAGACTTATATAAATTCGCAAAAGTACTTAGTATTAGGAAAATATTTATATTTCAATGTCTACGACGATACCATAGTCGAATTGTACCTCACTTACCCCTTTTTTTATAGTGGGGAAATCCTCATAGGATACCCATGGACCTCGGGGAAGGACCATGGGTTATGTCGGACTTCTACCGACCAAAACCCCACTGTTAATCGCTCCGCCGCAGTGAGTGGGGATCCCGGGCACCTTTTCAGACTCTTCCGCGAAATCTCACTTACCCCTAGGAAATAAACGTATCGACGTATGTCCTATACCAAAAACAAACTCAAGATTTGCCCAAAAGCAGTTCACGTCAGTAGCTCCACTTCTGTACAACCTTCTTATTAAAGAGAGTAAGGATTCTAATGTAAAGAAGATCAATAACATCAAAATAAAAAAAATCATAGTCGCGTGGCTAGACGGCCTTGACTACGACGATAATGAAAATTTATTAAGAAGGTTCGTATGAAACTTAACAACGACTCCTCCCTCCCTCCCTCCTGAACAAATACATAACGAACTCACACAAACACACACGCACACCCATACACTGACGCATTGAAAAACACAGACATGAACTCAAACGCGACACACACAAATACTTGCACACGCACTCTCAAACACATACACATGTACTCGTACACACTCACACACTCGTCACATTCACACGCTAATACACACACTCACACACACACACACACACACACATTTATAAACATACACACCCGCTCAAGGCAATTTTTTTATTTCGCAAACACTTTTCTTTGGTATAATATGTATATTCTTTTTTTATATAGTTTCTCGATTTGAGTATGTATCTCACCGGCTTGTTTAAATGGGAGAAGCCACTGGCTCCTGAAATACAGCTTATCACTAGTTCGGGAGCCTATGGGTACATATTATATGTATTTTATATTACTCAAATAAATAACCCCAAACTTAACAAACAGCATTAAAACAAAATTAGTATAATGAAAACACATATTCAGCATTATTTATAATTTATAAATGAGTATAATTTATAAATTATTTTTAAATTAACAAGTTTTAAATAAAATAATTAACAATAAATTAGAATTTAGGATATATTTATTATTCACAGTTGAATGATCTTTATTGGTCAAAGTAATTACGGGATTATTTACAACTAAAAAATACTACAGGAGCTTTCCCATGCCCACTTTGTTAGGCATAATGTTAATAATCCTTTTTGATCTTTCGGTTTTTTTTATATCTACCTATGACACTCAGCAATAATGTAATGTGTCTTTCTATTGGTGAAAGAATTTTTAAAATTGGTTCAGTACATCCGGAGATTACCCCTTACAATTTAACAAACACACAAACTTTACGCCTTAATAAAGGCTAATATTTTTATAAAAACAATCTTATAAAGAAGTAACAAACAACATAGGTACCTGAGTGACTTATAACTTTTTCAAAATATTCAGGCTTTAAATAACCATTGGTGTCTCCCTCTGTCAGTATAACTCCATTCATTGATTCGTAGAACTTAAAACCATCGGTCAGTGCTTTCGATAGATTTATATATATTAAAACCTGTACATCTCTTCTTATACCACTTATGATGTTAGGATCCCCACAATGTCCTTTTGCGAAATGTGTATGCTGTCTTTTCATTAGACTCAATCCTTGATATTTGATTTGTGACCAGTTTTTGAAATATGTGCCATGAACAACCGTTAGGTACTTTGGCTGTAATATAATTTAAAATATTATAAAAACAAGTTGTTCTTATGTTATTTAAAGTTATGAAAAATTTAATTAAAAGGTCCTATTATGCTCTATTAATATACAATACTGCATTTACCATTTTTCCTGCAAATATTTTTTATTGTAGTAAAAAATGAACATTTTTGAGTCTTTTGAAATCATGATGTTAACAACAATATAGCATATGGAAACTTGGGAAGACAATTTACAGATACATATACGATTAAAGAAGTATGATAAAGAC